>JACEEZ010012348.1:0-10000 GCA_016584305.1 Chionoecetes opilio | reverse complement strand
TTTTGTTTTTTTGTTTGTGTGATTTTATTTTGTTTGTTTGTTTGTGATTTGTGATTTGTTGTTTGATAATGATTTTTGATTTTTTTTTTTTTTTTTATTTGTTTGTTTTTTGTTGTGTGTTTGTTTGTGTTTTGTTTTATGATTTTTTTTTGATTGTGTTTGTTTGTTTATTTTTTTTTTTTTTTTTTGTTTTGATATTTTTTGTTTTTTTAGTTGTGTGTTTATGTTTTGTTTGATGTTGATTGTTTTTTTTTTGATGTTTGGTTTTGTGTGTTGAATGTGGAGTTGATGGTTTGGTTGTTTTTTTGATTTATTATGATTATTTTTGTGATTTATTTTTGTTTTTTGTTGTTTTTTGTTTTTTTTTTGGATGTTTTTTTGTTTTTTTGTTGCTATTTGTGTTGTTTTGTTTTATTTTTGATTTTTTTGAATTGTGATGATTTTTTTTTTTGAATTGATTGTGTTTTTTTTTTTTTTTTTGGTTTTGGTTATGATTATTGTTTTGATTGTGTTTTTTGAATTTTTTTTGTTTTTTTTATTTTGAATTTGTTGATTTTATTGATGTGATTTTGCTTTTTTTTTATGTATGATTGTTGGTTTATGATTTTGTGGAGCGTTTGTTGAATAAATTTGTGTGTGTTTTTTTGTTTGAAGTTTGTCTTTGTGTGTTTTGTTTTTTTTGGTGTTGATTTGTTGTTTTGATGATTGTTTTGTGATGTTGTTAGTTTTTTTGTTGTTTGTTTTTGTTTTTGTTTTTTGTTGTGCTTTTGAGTTTTTGATTTTTTGTTTTTTTATTGATGTTGTGTTTTTTGATAATGTTTGTGATTTGTGATTTTGTGTTTTGTGTTGTTTTGATGTTTTTGTGGTTATGATTTGTTGTGGTTTTTATTTTGTTTTTGGTTGTTTTTTTTTTTTGTTGAATTTGATTTTTGTGTGATGTTGTTTGCATTTTTTTTTTGTGTGTTGTTGATTTTGACTTTTGATTATTTTGAATTGTGTTTTTTGATGTATTTTTTGTTTGTTTTTGTTTTTTTGTTTTGATTTTTTTTTTTGTGATTTTTTATTTTATTTTTTTGAGTTGGTGTTTGTATTTGTTGCTGTTTGTTTTTTTTTGATATTGTTTTTTTGGATTTTTATTGTTTGATGATGTTTTTTTTTTTTTATTTGAATTGATGTTTTTGTGATGATTGTTGTGTAGTGTTGTGTTTGTGATTGTTGATTGATGATGTTGTGATTTTTGATGTGTTGTTGATGTGTTGTGATGTGTGATGTGTGTTTTGTTTGTTGTTTATGTGTGTGATGTTTTTGTGTGTGTTTGTTGGTGATGTAAAATTTGTGTTGTGTTTGTGTTGTTTGAGTGTTGCTTGTGTTTGTGATGTGAATTGTTTGATGATGTGTGTGTGTTGTGATTGATGTTGTGGTTGTTTGTTGTGTGTGATGTTGTTTTGTGTTGTGATTGATTGATTGTGTTGTGATTTGTGATTGTGTTTTGATTGTTGATGTTTTGTTGAGTTGTTATTGAATGTTGTGTGTGTTGTGTTTTGTGTGTTTGGTTGTGATGTGTTGTTTGTTGATGTGTTTGTGTTGATGTGATGTGTGATGTGTGAGGTGTTTGTGTGTTGTTTGTGTGTTGTTTGTGTGTGTGTGTTGATTTGTGTGATTGTGTGTTGTGTGATTGATGGTTTGTGTTGTGTGTGTTGTGTGTGTGTTGATGATGTGATGTTTTTGATGTGTTGATGTGATTGTTTGATGTGTGTTGATTGATGCTGTGTGTTGTTGTTTGTGATGTGTGATGTTTGTTTTGTGTGATTTGATGATTTGTTGTTTGATGATTTGATTGATTTGATGATGTGGGTGTTTGTGTGTGATTGTGTTGATGGTTGTGTTGTTGATTTTGTTGTTGTTGATTGATGTTGTGATGATGTGTGTGATGTTGTGATTGGTGTGTTGTGTGATGTGTGGTGTTGTTGTGTTGTGTGTTTGTGTGTGATGTGATGTTGTGATTTGATGTTGTTTGTGTGTTTGTGATGTTGTGTGGTTTGTGTGATTGTGTGTGTGTTTTGAGTGAATGATGATTGTTGTATTGTGTGTGTGTGTTTGTTTGTGTTGTTTGATGTTGTGATTTTTTTTGTTTGTTGATTTGTTTTTTGATTTTTGTGTTGTGTTGATTGTTGATTGTTGTGTGTGATGTGTTTTGTTTTTTTTTTGATTGTGTTGTTTTGTTGTTTGTTTGATTGTGTTTGTGTTTTGTTGTGTGTTTTTGTTTGTTTGTGTGTTTGATTGGTTGATGTGTTTGATTGTGTTGGTTTGATTTGTGATTTTTTGTGTTGAGTGATTTTGTTGTTTGTTGTTGTGATTGATTGTGTTTGATTTTTGTTTTGTTGTGTTGTTGTTTTTGTGTTGTTGTTGTTTTGTTTTGTGTTTTTTTGTTGTGTGTTGTTGTTTTGTGTTATATGTGTGTTGTTTGTGTATTTGTTTGTGATGTTTTGATTTTTTGTTGTGTTTTTGATTGTGTTTTTTGTGATTTGTTGTTTGTTTGTTTGTGTTGTTTATGTTGTTTGATTGTGTTTGTTTGTTTTTTGTGATTTGATTGTGTTGTGTTTTGTTGATGTTTTTTGTTTGTTGTTTGTTTGTGTGTTGATTTTTTGTTGTTGTGTTTTGGTTTTGTGATTTGTTGAATTTTGTTTGTTGTTTGTTGAATTGTTGTGTGTTTGTTTATTTGTGTGTGGTTTTTTTGTTTTGTTGATGATTGTTTAGTTTTGTTGTTTGTTTTTTTGTGTTTTGTTTTTTTGTGTGTTTTTGTTGTGGTTGTTTTTTTTGTGTTTGATTGTTTGTTGTGTTTGTTGTTTTGTTGTTTTTTTGATGTGTTTTGTTTTTGTGTTGATTTTTTGTGTTTGTTTGTGTGTGTTGTTGTTTGTTGTTGTTTTTTGTTGTGTGTTTTGTGTTTTTTTTGTTTGTGTTTGATTTTTTTGATTGATTGTTTGATGTTGTGTGTTTGTTGTTGTTTTTGTGTTTTGTTGATTTGTTTGTGTGTTTGTTGATTTGTTTGTTTATGTTGTGTGTTGTTTGTGTTGTTGTTGTGTTTTTGTTGTGTTGTTTGTTGTTTTTGTTTTGTTGATTTTGTGTTTATTGTTTATGATTTTTTTTTGTGTGATTATGTTAGTTTGTTGTTTTTTTTGTGATTGTTGTTTGTTGTTGTTTTTGTTTTTTTTTTTGTTGTTTGATTGTGTGATTTTGTTTTTTGATGTTTTTTGTGTTTGTTTTGTGATTTTTGTTGTGTTGTGTGTTTTGTTTGTTGATTGATTTTTTTGTGTTTGTGTGTTTGTGTGTTTTTTTGTTTGTGATGTGATTGTTGTATGTGTGTTTTTGTTTGTTGTGTTTGTTTTGTTGTGATTTTTTTTTTTTTTGTTGATGTTTTGTGATTTTGTGTGTTGTGATTTTTTGATTTTGTTTGTGTTTTTTTTGTTGATGTTTGTTTTTTGTGATGTTTGTTATGTGATGTTGTGTTGATTTTTGTTGATTTTTTTGTATTGTTGTTGTTTTGTTGATGTTTGTTTTTTGTGTGTTGTTGTTTTGTTTTTGTTGATGTTGTGTGTTTTTATTGTTGTTTTGTTTGTTGATTGTTTTGTTGATATTTGTTGTGTGTTTGTTTTGTGTTTTTGATTGATTGTGTGATTTTTGTTGTTTTGATTTTTTTTGTTTTGTGTGTTGTTTTTGTGTTTTGATTTGTGATGATTTGTTTTGTTTGTGTTTGTTGTTGTTTGATGATGTTTGTGTTTGTTGTTTGTTTTTTGTGTGTTGTTTGTGTTTGTTGTTGTTTGTGTTTTTGATTGTTTTTTTTTATTTGTGTGTTGTTTGTTGTTTGATTGTTTGTTGATTTTTGTTGTTTGTTGTTGTTGTGTTTGTTGTTTGTTTTGTTTGATGTTGTGTTTTGTTTTTTTTTTGATTTTTTTTTGTGTGTTTTTTTGATGTTTTTGTGTTTGTGTTGTTGGTGGGGATGTTTTTGTTTTGTTGTTGTGTTGTGTGTTTTTGGATGATGTTGATTTGTTGTTTGTTTGTTTTGTTTTTGATGTTTGTTATGTGTTGTTTTTATTGTTGTGTGTTTGATTTTGTTGTTGTTTGTTGTGATGTGTTTTGTTGATGTTTTGATTTTTGATGTTGTTTGTTGTGTGTTTTGTGTTGTTGATTTGTTTGTTTGTTTTGGTTGTTGTTTTGTGATGTTTGTTGATTGTGTGTTGTTGTTTTTTTTTGTTTTTTTTGTTTGTTTTGTTGATGTTTGATTTTTGTTTTGTTGTGTTGTTGTGATTGTTTGTGTGATGTTTGTTTGTTTGTTTGTTGTTGTATGTGTTTGATGTTTGTTGTTTGTTGTTTGTTTTTGTGTTTGTGTTTGTGATTGTTGTTTTTGGTTGTTTGGTTTGTGTTTTTTGTTGATGATGTTGTGGTTGTTGTTTTGTTGTTTGTGTGTTGTTTTTGATTGTTGTTTGTTTGTTGTGTTTGATTTTTGTGTTTGTGTTGTTTGTTGTGTTGTGTTGTGATTTATGTTTTTGTTTGTGATGTTTTGTATTGATTTGTGTTTTTGTGTGTGTGTTTGTTGTGTTTTTTTTTGTTGTGTTTGTTTTTGGTTGTTGTTTGTGTGATGTTGTTTTTGATTTTGTGTGTTGTTTTGTTTGTTGTTTTTGTATTTGTGTTTTGATTGTTTGTTTTTTGATGTGTGTATGTTTTGTTGGTTGTGTTTGTGTGTTTGTTTTGTGTTGTGTGATTTTTTTGTTGTTGTGATTTGTTGTGTTTGTGTGATGTTTTTTGTTGTTGTGTTGTGTTGTGTGATGTGTTTTTTTTTTGTGTTGTTTGTGTGTGATGTGTTTTTGTTGTGTTTTGTTGTGATTTTTGTTGTGTTGTTTTGTGTTTTTGAATGTATTTTTTGTGTTTGTGTTTTGATGTTTTTGTTTGTTGATGTTTTGTTGTGTTGTTTGTTTTGTTTTTGATTTTTGTTTGTTGTGTTTTTGTTGATGTTTTTGTTTGTGAGTGTGATTTGTTTGTTTTGTTGTTGTGTTGTTTGTTGATTGTTTTTTTTGTTTTTGTGATTTTTTGTTTGTTTTGGGTGATTTTTTGTTGATTGTTTTGTGATTTTGTGTGATTGATTGTTGAATTAGATTTGTTTTTTGATTGTTGATTGTGATTGTGGGGTGTTGTGTCCCATGGGTGTGGAATTTGATTGAATTTGATTTTGTTTGATTTGATTCTGTTGGTTGTGTGATTGTTGTGAATTTAGTTTGGTTTTTTGTGAATTGAATTGTTGTGTGTGTTGTTGTGATTTAGATTGGGATTTTGGGAATATGTGAGGTTTTTGGATGTTGTTGATGTGGACTGATTTTGTGTTTTGATTTGTTTGTCGATGATGTGTGGGAAATTTGTGGAATTTGGTTTTGTGGCATGGTTTGATTTGGTTGATGTTGTGAGTTTGTGGTGTCTTGTGTGTGATTGGTACTTATTTGTTGTGAATTGTTGAATTTTTTGATTCTTTGGTGATGTGATTGTGATGTTGTTGTTGTGTTGATTTTTTTGGGGTTGTGTGATGATTTGATGAGGATGTTTGTGTGAATTCGGTGTTTTTGTGTGTGAGTCGATGCTGTTGTGTTGTTTTTTGTGGTATTTTTTTTGGATGTGATTTTGTCGAATGAGATGATGTTGTTGATTTGATTGTGTTTTGATTGGTGATTGGTTGTGTTTTGTGGTTGTGAGGGTTTGCTTGGGGTGTTTTGAATTTTGGGTGTTTGTTGGTTGGAATTGTGATGATTTGTTTGCAAATTGGGGGTTTTTTTGTTTGTTTTGGTGATGTTTTGATTGAGGATTCGGGTGTTGTTTTGATTGTGGATTGAATGTTTGTTGGATTGTTTGAATTTGAATTGTGAATTGTGATTGCTGTGGTTTGAATTGTGGGTGAATTTTGATGTTGTGTGAATTGTTTGGATTGTTTTGGATGGAATTGTTTTTCTGTGTGTTGTGGAGAATTTTGTGATCCTGGTTGTGGTGAATTGTTGATCTTTGAATGATTGTGTTGAGTGTTCTTGGATTTTTTTGAATGTGGATGATGGATGTTTGATTGTTGAATTTTGTGTTGTGTGTGTTGGTGATTGTGTGTATGATTTTGAAGTGTTGTTTGTGATTATTGAATTGTGAATTGTGAATTTCTGATGTGATGTGACTGATTTTGGTTGTATTTGTTTTGTTTGTTTTGTGTGTTTTTTTGTTTGATTTTGTGATGAATTTTTTTGTGTTGTTTTGTGGAATTGTTGTGTGTTGTTGAATAGTTTGGGTTTTGTTTGTTGGGTTGTTGTTGTGTGTTTTGGTGGTTTTTGAATGTTTTGGTGTGTGTGAATTGTTTGTGAATAATTTTTGGTGGCTGTTATGATGAATTTCTGTGTTTGATGGTGTGTTGATCGATGTGATGTGAATTGGGATGTTGGGAATGTTGTTTTTGAATTTAGTGGAAATGGTGATGAGTTGTGATGTGTGATGGTTGAATTCTTTGTTTGATTTGATTTGATTCTGTGAATTGTGAAATTGGTTGATGGGTGAATCGTTGATTGGTTTTTTTGTGAATTTTAGAATGAATGGGGTGATTGTGTTTTTTTGATTGTTGATTGTTTGTGGTCATTGTTGTCTGTGATGGATTTGGTTTGAATTGTTTGATTTTTTCGAAGGTTTGTTTGTTTGGTGATTGTTGTTGATTAGTTGTGTGTGTGATGATTTGGAAGTGATGTTGTGATTGTGGTCTGTTTTGAATGATTGTTTTGTGAATGGACGGTTGATTGTTTGTGAATTGATTTTTTTGAATTGTTGTTGGTTTTGTGATTGAATTTTTTTGGGATTTGATTTGGTTGTGTGTTGAGTTTGATGAATTGAATTTTGTTTTTGGGTTGTTGGGTGTGTGGTGGTTTTTGATTGATGTGGATTTGTGTTCGTTGAATTGTAGATGGATTTTTGCTGGATTTTTGTTGAAGTGTTGGATTGGGAACCTTTTTTTTGGGTTGAATTTTTGATTTTTTTCGAATTTGTATTGTGATGATGTGGTGTGTGGTGTGTTCGATTCTTGTGTGATGTTTGTTGATGTGTGTGAATTTCGAATCTTGTTTTTGTTGGCGTGTGTGATGTGTGTTGGTGATGCGGTTTTCGTTTGAGTGGGAATTTGGATTGTTAATGTTGTTTGTGTGTTGGTTGCTGGCCGTTGTGTTTGAATTTGTGTGTTTGAAATTTTGGTGGGTTTGATGTTTAGTTGGCGTTTTGATGGTGATTGTCTTTGTTTGTGGATTGAACTTTGAATTTGTTTGATTGTTTTTGATTGTTTGTGATGAGTTTGATGTTGAAATGTTTTTGATGTGATGATGGTTGAAAGATGATTGTGTGGTGTTGTTTTGGATTTGGTGATGGTGGTGTTGTTGTGAATGTTTGTGATGAATTTGTTTTTGTGTATTTGTGTGGTGAATTGTCGTTGATGTTTTGTTGTGAACTTGGAATGAATTGATGAATTGTGAATTGTTGTTTGCTTGTTTTTGTGGTTTTGGTTGGCTGGTTGTGGTGGGTTTTGATGTGAAGTGATTGTGATTTTTTGGTGTTTTTGATTGTTTGATGGGATGATTTGATGTGTGATTTTGATTTTGTGGAATTCGGATTGTCTGTTTTTTTTGAATTGCTTGGTGATGTATTGATGGCATGTGTGATTGGAATTGTGAAATTGGATGAATGGTGTGATGATGATTTTTTTTGTCTGGTTGTGTTGCTGTTTGTCTTGATTTTGTGAATGGATTGATGTGTGTTGGTTGATGGGATGATTGTTTGAATTTTTTGATTGATTTGGATGAATTGAGTTTTGAATGTGATTTGTCAATTGAATTGTGATTGTGTGTTGTTTAGGGAATGTGTTGTTGATGGATGTTTGTGGGATGTGTGATGTTGGTGTTGTTGAATTTGATGAAGTGTTTGTTTTGTGGATTTGAGTGTGTTGGATATTGGTGGTGGTTTTACTATTGTTTGAATTTGGCTGATGATGAATGATTTTTGTGGTGGGTTTGGTTGTTTGTTTTGTGATCGATTTTTGTTGTTGTTGATGGAATTTGAATTGTTGTGAATGTGTTGAATGGAATTTGATGGTTGAAATTTGATTTCTTGTTTTTTTGATTGTGATTGATTTGGTTCTTTGTGTTGTGTGTTTGAATTTTTTTGGATTTTGATTGGTGGTTGCTTTTTGTTTTTGGTGGATTGGGTTGGGTGGTGTGGGGGGGGGGGGGGTATTTTGTGTGTGTTGTGAATGTGTGTGGTGGAATGGTTGTGACTGGTTAGATTGAATTTTGTGTCTGATTGAATGTTTTTCGTGTTTGGTGTTGTGAATGATGGGGATCGAATTTGTTGATGAATTGTTGCATTGAATTTTGATTTGTGATGTTGTGAATTGATTGGTGCTTTGATTGATCTTGGATGTGAATTTGATGAAATTTTTGGTTGATGTGGTGGTGTTTCGTTTTTTTGGGTTGTGTTTGATGTTGTTGGTAGTGTGACTGAAATGGTGTGTTTTGATCGTTGATGATGATTTTTGTGGTTGTGTGATTGTGTGTGATTGATTGATGAAATCTTTGTGATGTGTTGTATGGGTTTCTGAATTGATTGGTCTGAAATTTTTGTGTTGGATGGTGAATGTGTTTTGTTGATGAATTGTGAGGTGTTTGTTGTGTGGTGTGTGGTTGGATGATGAATGTTTTTTTTTGAATTTATTGGATGTGTGATGTGGTTGGTTGTGATGATGTTTTTTGTTGTGTGTTGAATTGAAGGGGTTGGTTGTTCCGATTGTTGTGTTTATGTGGATTTTTTTTGTTTGGTTGATTTGATTTTTGGGGTGTTGATTTGAATTGGTTGATGTTGTTTTGTGGTGTTGTCTTTGAGTTCGAATAGATTTGTTGTGAATTGTGAGTGATTGTGAATTTCTTTTGTTTTTTGTTGTGTGTGTTTGAATTTGATTTTGATTTGTTTCTGTGTGGTTGAATGGTGTTTTGATTGTTGTTTGATTGTTGATTTGTTTCATTTTGTTTGTTTGTGATTGTTTTTTTTGATTGATGGTTTTGATTTGATTTTTTGTTTGTTGATTTTTTTTTTGTTGATTGTTTGAATGTTTTGATGATTGTGTTTGTTGTTGATTTTGTTTTGTTGTTTTTTTGTTTTTGATTGAGTTTTTTGGGAATTGTTTTTGTTTTGTTGTGTGATTTGTTTGTTGTGTTGTTGTTTTTTTGATGTGATTTTGTGTTTGTGATGTTGTTGTTGTTTTTTGTGTTTTGGTTGTGTTGATGTTGATTTTTGTGTTTTGTGTTGTTTGTTTGTTGTTGTGATGTTTTTTTGGTTGTGTTTTGTGTTGTGATTTTGTTGTTTTTTTGTGTTGTGATGTTGTTTTTGTTGTTTGATTGTGTGGTTTGATTTGTGTTGTTTTGTTTTTGATTTTGTTGTGAGTTTGTTGATTGTGGTTTTTTGTTGTTGTTGATGATTTGTTTTGATTTTTTGTTTTTGATGTGTTGTTTGTTGGATTTGTTTTTTTGTTGTTGTTGTTTTTGTTGTGATGTTATTTGTTTGTTGTGTTGTTTTTGATGATTGTTTTGTTGTTTGTGGTTTTTGTGTTGTTTTTTGTTTTGTGATTGATGTTTTTGTTTTTTGTGTTTGATTGTGTTTGTTGTTTTGTGTGTGATGTTGTTGTTTGTTGTGAATTTTTGATTTTGGTTGATTTTTTTGTTTGGTGTGTTTTTTTGTTGGGTTTTTGTTGATTTGTGTATTGATTTGGTTTGTTTTGTGTTGTGTTGATTTGTTTGATTTGATTTTGTTGTGGTTTTTTGGTGTTATTTTTTGTTGTGATATTGGATGTGATTTTTGATTTTTTTGTGTTTTTTTTTTTGATTTGGATGTTTTTTTTGTTTGTGTTGTTTTGTGTGTGATTTTTGTTTTTGTTTTGATTGATTTTGGTTTT
>JACEEZ010012346.1:5000-59117 GCA_016584305.1 Chionoecetes opilio | reverse complement strand
TATATTTTTTTTTAAATTTTTAAAATTTTTTTAACTTTTAACTTTGGCATGATTTGCTTTTATACATAAATTTTTTTACTTTTCTTTTACAAGTTACTAATTTTTAAATATTTCACATGCAGGATTTCAATTTTTTCATTTTTTATTATTTATTTATTTTTGTATTTCTTGTCTCAATACTTTCTTCCTTATCGTATGGCTTTCTTTTTTATTTTGGAGCTTTATTATTATTTTTTTTAGGTTATTTTTTTTTCTTTTTTTTCTTTAGTTTTAAAGGGGGGAGAAGGGAAGGGGAAAATAAGGGGGGAAAGGAAATAAGGGGGAAAGGGAAAGGGAAAGGAAGGAAGGAGGGGGGGGGGAAGGAAGGTAAAAAAAATATGAAATCCTAGGTAGTTTAGCTTCGATCAACTGCTTTGTATTTCCCCTCCTCCTGATGGCGCATGGCGTGTGTCGCGGAAAAATATGATTGGCACGTATTCTGTATTGGGAAAATAAGTAAATTTCATTCTTCGTTTTAAACATGGGTTTTTGCGTGTGTGTTGTGTGTCGTGTGTGTGTTCTGTTGTGTGTGTTGTGTGTGTGTGTGTTGGTGGTGTGTGTGTGTGTGTGTGTGTGTGTTGTTGTGTTGTGTGTTGTGTGTGTGTGTGTGTGTGTGTGTGTGTTGTCGTGTTGTGTGTGTGGTGTTTTATTTTGTGTGTTTGTGTGTGTGTGTGTGTGTTGTTGTGTGTGGGGTGTGTGGGTGGTGGGGGAGGTGTGGTGTGGATGGTGTGTGTGTGTGTGTGGGGTGTGATGTGTGTGTAAATTGTGTGTGTGGTGTGTGTGGTGTTGTGTATGTTGTGTGTGTGTGTGTGTGATGTGTGGGTGTGTGGAATGTGTGTGTGTGTGTGTGTGTGTTGTGTGTGTGTGTATGTGTTTGTGTTGTGTGTGTGTCTGTGTGTTGGTGTGTGTGGTGTGTGTGTGTGTGTGTGTGTGTGTGTTGTGTGTGTGTGTGTGTGTGTGTGTGTGTGTGTGTGTGTGTTTGGTGTGTGTGTGTGTGTGTGTGTGTGTGTGGTGTGTGTGTGTGTGTGTGTGTGTGTGTGTGTGTGTGTGTGTGTGTGTGTGTGTGTGTGTGTGTGTGTGTGTGTGTGTGTGTGTGTGTGTGTGTGTGTGTGTGTGTGTGTGTGTGTGTGTGTATAGCTAGTGCTTATGAAGTATGAACCATAATCAAACAGCTTAATATGCGGAAACAGAAAACACACATGGTAATTATATATGGATACACACACACACACACACATACACAGTACACACCTTATGCCATAATTAATATGTGTAAATCCACTATTTCGTGATGCTTTTATGTGTGTGTATTCATCTAATTATATTCATCTAGCTGTATTTGTACAGGGTCTGAGGTACACTTGCATGACCCCGTCTCCATATCTACCTTTTTATCATTCATCCTTAGTGATTAGTGTTGGCCGAAACCATCACCTCGGGAGTGCGGGTCACAAAACCCCGGCTAAAACCCGGTACCCATTCACTGTTGGGTGGACAGGGGCTTGGGTTTTAAGGAAACAGCCCATCTGTCTCCGGTCCGCACGGGGATCGAACCCGGGACTTATCGGCTGTGAACCGAGCGTGCTAACCACTACACTACGGAGTACAGTGTGTGTGAGTGTGTGTATGTTGTGTCGGGGTGCAGGTCAAATGGTACTGAGGTGATTGTGAATGAAGTCATTTGATCCCCAAGACATTTTCGTCCCAAGTCATATAAGACACAAGTCAATTGGGTATCAGGTCATACCGTAATGAAGTCCTCTTGTCCCTTGTCTAACTTGTACACTGACCATCCGTACACTAGCCAATCTGTCCCCTTGGACAAACCGTTATCAAGCGGTCCCTCCTCAAGCCGGCTTGACCGCGCGTTTATCGATAAAATGTCATCACAGAGAGAGAAAAGAGGAGAGAGAGAGGAGAGAGAAGAGAGGGGGAGAGGGGGGAGATAGAGAGAGAGAGAGAGAGATGAGGGGAGAGAGAGAGAAAAGAGATGGAGAGAGAGAGAGAGAGAGAGAAAGAATGAGAAAAAGAGAATAAGAGAGAATAAAAAGAGGGAATGGGAAGAGGGAAAATGGGAGAGAGGATGAGAGAAGACATAATGAGAGAGAATGAGAGTGAGAGGGAGAGAGGAAAAAAGAGAATGAAATGGGAGATATAATAAGATAGACAGTGAGAGAGAGAGAGAGAGAGAGAGAGAGAGAGAGAGAGAGAGAGAGAGAGAGGGGAGAGAGAGAGAGAGGAGAGAGAGAGAGAGAGGGGAGAGACGAGAGAGAGAGGGAAAGAGGGGAAGAGAGAGAGAGAGAGAGAGAGAGAGAGAGAGAGAGAGAGTGAGAGAGACAGACAGACAAATACGGCGTGATAAGGAAAGGATGGAAAGGAAAAAAGAAACTATAATTTTGTCCTTAACATATTTTTGTACATGTTATGTGATATTTATAGCACACACACACACACACACACACACACACACACACACACACACACACACTCTTTAAAAAAACCTCTATAGTGTAATGGCTAGCAGGCTCGGTTCACGACCGAGAATTCCCGGGGTCGATCCCCGGGCGGAGCGAAATGAGATGGGCGGTCTTCTTAAAACCCGAGCTCCTTTCCACCCAGCAGTGAATGGATAGCGGGTGTTAGTCGGGGTTTGTGACCCGCCTCCAGGGGTGGTGGTTTCGGCCATCACTAAGCACTAAGGATGAATGCCACTGCTCGTTTTCGGGGAATTTTCACTGACAAACTTGGGCTGTTGCTGTCCCGCTAGAGCAAGGGGATGAGGGGCAAGGGCGGATCCAGGGGGGGTGACAGGGGTGACTAGTCACCCCCCTATTTTTGGAATAGCAATGTTTTAACACAGAGGAAATAGTTTTTTTTGGTCTTTCAGATACACCAAGAAGAGTTCGAAACGTCATCAAAAACCATGTCCTTGCATTTGGTCAGCCTATCTCCGTAAGCTCAGTAACCAGCCTTTTCACTTTCCATGCGGACGCCACCTTCTTTCCCAACCTACGAGAACTATTGAAGAGTCTAGCTGTGCTGCCAGTGGGAAGCGTGGTGGCAGAGAGGTCGTTCTCGTGTTTAAGGCGTATCCACAACTGGCTCCAAAATACGATGGCAACGGAGAAGCTGAGCGACGAAGCTCAGAAGCATGACTTGACGACGAAGCATGACTTGGCAGTAATCGCTATGCACGGACACGAGGCACCAGAGGGATGTACCAATCTCAAAGGCGGACATCTGCAAACGATACATGGATCTACACGCTCGTCGAATGATGGTGTGGTGCCCACATTGAATGTGTGCTCCACAGTCCTGGTTACTCTGCTGCCACCACCCACATTAGGTGGGAAAAAAAATATAAATGAATAAAAATAAAAGATGTGAGAAAATAAGTAAGTACTAGTTGGATCTAAATATTAATTCGTTAATAAATCAGGCTTAATATATTTGTCATTTTGCTGTATCACTTTCTAACTTGTATACATTCACAAGTTGTCTTAATTCTAAGTCTTCTTATCACCTAACGGGGGTGAGGCCATGATCCACGGGTTGCATGCTGTCCTGACTGCCGTGTGGCAATCAGGTACCATTCCTCCTGACTGGAAAAGGGGGCTGGTCGTCCCTATCTGGAAAGGGAAAGGGGACCGTCAGGACTGCAACAATTACCGCGGTATTACACTGCTCAGCGTACCAGGCAAGGTGCTTGCCCATCTATTGCTGACACGGATTCGCAGCCATCTGGTGAAGCATCAGAGACCTCAGCAGTCTGGGTTCACGCTTGGTAAGTCAACAACGGACCGTATCCTAGCGCTTCGTGTCCTGGTGGAACGCCGACGTGAGTTTCGACAGGGGATGCTTGCAGCCTATGTTGATCTCAAGAAGGCGTTTGACTCAGTGCATCGTGAGTCACTCTGGGATCTTCTGCGACTTCGAGGGATTCCTGCAAGGACTATTTGGGTTTTATAACTGGTCTTTATTGGGACTGAGAGTGCTGTGAAGTGTGGGGGAGGTGTATCCGGCTTCTTTCCTGTGAATACAGGAGTGAGGCAAGGGTGCGTCCTTGCCCCATCACTTTTCAACCCCTTGTATGGGCTGGTATTGGACAAGGTTGTAGATCAAAGTGATTGTGGAGCATCCGTCTGCAACCCAAGATCACGATCTTGTTTTGCCGATGATGCAGTAATCTTTGCTGAGTCGCTGGAGGTCCTGGTGATGGCTCTCGAAGCGCTGCACGAGGAGGCAAAGCCTTTGGGACTGAGGTTTTCCGGCTCAAGACCAAGGTCCAGGTTGTTTGGAGACTTACTAGATGAAGCAGTACAGTCTGTTCATGCGTTGTGGCGAGGACATTGAGATCTTTGGAAAGTTTTACAACCTTGGTAGACGCAGTCCATAATGACGGCGGTTTACGTCAAGAAGTTTACGGCGGATTGGCATAGCCCACGGTGTTATGGACTCGCTCAGCGGGAGTATTTGGGCGTTGTCGTTACCTGTGCAGGAGGACAAAGATCCGGATCTTCAAATCGCTTGTGACCCTGTCTTACTCTATGGTTGTGGACAGGACACTAAATAGTGACTTGAAGAAAAGAATCAATGCCTTTGGTAATAGGTGTCTTTGCAGAATCATGGGGTATCGCTGGGATGATTACGTGTCAAATCAGCAATTGCACCGTGAGACTGAATCGAGGCCTATTACTACATAGTCCGTCGCGCCAACTTCGGCTATATGGGCATGTTGGCATGCTACCCTGGAAATCGATCCTTCCCATCGGGGTTTTATCTGTAAGAGACAATGGGGGGGGAGGNGGGCTGTGTTGCCAGTGGGAAGCTGGGGCAGAGAGGTCTTTCTGTGTTTAAGGCGTATCCACAACTGGCTCCAAAATACGATGGCAACGGAGAAGCTGAGCGACGAAGCTCAGAAGCATGACTTGACGACGAAGCATGACTTGGCAGTAATCGCTATGCACGGACACGAGGCACCAGAGGGATGTACCAATCTCAAAGGGGGAAACATCTGCAAACGATAAAATTGATCTACACGCTCGTCGAATGATGGTGTGGTGCCCACATTGAATGTGTGCCCACAGTCCTGGTTACTCTGCTGCCACCACCCACATTAGGTGGGAAAAAAATATAAATGAATAAAAATAAAAGATGTGAGAAAATAAGTAAGTACTAGTTGGATCTAAATATTAATTCGTTAATAAATCAGGCTTAATATATTTGTCATTTTGCTGTATCACTTTCTAACTTGTATACATTCACAAGTTGTCTTAATTCTAAGTTTTTATCACCTAAGGGGGGGTGAGGCCAGGATCCACGGGTTGCATGCTGTCCTGACTGCCTTTGTGGCAATCAGGCCCATTCCTCCTGACTGGAAAAGGGGGCTGGTCGTCCCTATCTGGAAAGGGAAAGGGGACCGTCAGGACTGCAACAATTACCGCGGGTATTACACTGCTCAGCGTACCAGGCAAGGTGCTTGCCCATCAAATTGCTGAAAACGGATTCGCAGCCATCTGGTGAAGCATCAGAGACCTCAGCAGTCTGGGGTTCACGCTTGGTAAGTCAACAACGGACCGTATCCTAGCGCTTCGTGTCCTGGTGGAACGCCGACGTGAGTTTCGACAGGGGATGCTTGCAGCCTATGTTGATCTCAAGAAGGCGTTTGACTCAGTGAATCGTGAGTCACTCTGGGATCTTCTGCGACTTCGAGGGATTCCTGCAAGGACTATGGTTTGATACTGGTCTGTTTTTCTGGGACTGAGAGTGCTGTGAAGTGTGGGGCAGGTGTATCCGGCTTCTTTCCTGTGAATACGGGAGTGAGGCAAGGGTGCGTCCTTGCCCCATCACTTTTCAAACGTTTGTATGGACGGGGAAATTGGACAAGGTTGTAGATCAAAGTGATTGTGGAGCATCCGTCTGCAACACACAAGATCACTGATCTTGTTTTTGCCGTTTGATGCAGTAATCTTTGCTGAGTCGCTGGAGGTCCTGGTGAGGTCTCGAAGCGCTGCACGAGGAGGCAAACCCTTTTGGGGACTTGAGGTTCCCCTGGCTCAAGACCAAGGTCCAGGTGTTTGGAGACTTACTAGATGAAGCAGTACAGTCTGTTCATGCGTGTGGCGAGGACTTTGGGAGATCTGGAAAGTTTTACAACCTTGGTAGCGCAGTCCATAATGACGGCGTTCACGTCAAGAAGTCTTACGGCGGATTGGCATAGCCCACGGTGTTATGGACTCGCTAGCGGAGTATTTGGCGTTGTCGTTACCTGTGCAGGAGGAAGATCCGGATCTTCAAATCGCTTGTGATCCCGTCTTACTCTATGGTTTTGAGACATGGACACTAAATAGTGACTTGAAGAACGAAATCAATGCCTTTGGTAATAGGTGTCTTTTCAGAAAACATGGGGTATCGCTGGGATGATTACGTGTCAAATCAGCAATTGCACCGTGAGACTGAATCGAGGCCTATTACCTACATAGTCCGTCAGCGCCAACTTCGGCCTATATGGGCACTTGGCAAAGGGGGACCCCGAAACCCATCCTTCCCATCGGGGTTTTATCTGTAAGAGACAATCCGGCGTGGAGGAGGCCAAGGGGGCGCCCACAAGGCTCGTGGCTGGGGCAAGTTGATGTTTCTTGTCGAGAGCTGCTTGGTATGGGAAAGGAGCCTGCATGGGAACTCGCGCGTGGTGACCCTCGGGAGTGGCGTCGTAGGGTGGGCGAGGCGACGCGCCCCCCGGCGTATGCCCCCAATGATTGATTGATTATCCCCTAACGATACGCACGCGTAGTGCTCAAGTCGGTATGCTATCCTAATGTAACTTGTTATCTTTGTTAACTTCAGTCGTACTGTTATCTAACTAACGATACGCACACCTAGTGCTCAAGTCGTTATCCTAATGTAGGTTGTTATCTCTGGTAACTTCAGTCGCACTGTTACCACAGCAACGATACGCACGCACAGTGCTCAAGTCGTTATCCTAATGTAGTTCGCTATCTCTGGTAACTTCAGTCGCACTGTTATCACATCAACGATACGCACACGCAGTGCTCAAGTCGTTATCCTAATGTAGTTTGCTATCCTAATGTAGTCTATCACACTTCCAAAGTTTCCCTCTCACTCTGTTCCTGTTCCCTTCTCTCTCCTTTGCCTCACACGGCTGGCTGTAATACGCTGCAGTTTCACCCACTGCTACTTCGGGACCGCCTGGCCACCAGGTCCGCCAACGGCTCCTACCTTGGGACCCTAGGTAACATATTTCATTAGTCCTTATGTCAACAAAAGGAATCACCAGTAAATCACACCTACATCTCTACCCTATAAACCTCTTACATACCTTTTCCAAGGGCGAGAATATCACCTCCCCACAGGCGACTTAACTCAGCGAGCGTCTATCTGCTTCTAAGGTTATCATGACGTTAAACTCCCCTACTCACTTCGTTTCGATACGTGGCCTACTACCACTGGTCGAAAATATAACCCTCTCTCACTAACCAGTGATTCAGGACTGAGGAGTGGAGGAAAATTACTCGTTAGCTAATTGATAATTATAAGTTATTTCATCTCTTCCCCTATTAATGTAATTTCCCGCGTTACAATGGCATCGTCGTTGTTTGATGACCGTGATGGTGATTAATTTTATGCACGAAAATGCCGGTGACAGAGTCACATTTATCATGTTTGATACTGCTCACATTCACGTTCATTGTTTCTGATCAATCAAGTAATATTGTAAGTTGGCCAGTGATTACTGATAGTCGGAATAAATTCTTCATCCCGATACCGGGTCACTGTTTTGGTCAATCTTATTTCTTCCTATTGTTACAAACGCGCCCCTGTTAGACAACTCGAGCTCAAGTTGAGGGGAGAAGCCATGTGGTGTTTGTTGTTGTCGAGACCCAGGCCGAGACGAGACCACGAGGAAGAGAGGCCGGGCGGGAAGTTGGGGTGAGGCTTAGGACTGGAAAAGGATCTGCGGCAGGTACCACCCGTAGGATACGCCGTCCGCCAGGGAACAGGGTTACGGTAGGGCTAGGGTGGTTCACAGGCAAGCCAAAAGGGTAAAGGTATTGTCCCCTGAAGTGGCACCTGGGTGAAAGGTAGCAGTTGCCGTGAGTGTTTGGCGGGTGTGCGTCGGGGTGGGTCGTGAGGGTTAACGAGTGCCGCCTTTTCCCGCCGCCCGGTGGATTAGTGTGTTGATTGTGGTGACTCTGGTATGGTATAAGACGCATAATACTGACTGCAGTTGCAGTGGAGGAACATTTGGGGCTGCGATGGCCGAGAAGTGGCCGGGCCTATGAGGAGGAGCTGTTGTGGCTCACGGTGGGCGTGAGGTTATCTCTGTAGTATTACCTAGTACAATTATAGTCTGGAAGGGATGTGATTGTGTTATTCCGCATGTGCCTGTGTGTGTGTGTGCCAGCGTGGGGTACCCGTGTTCAAGGCCTTTTAGGGGTTTCATTGTCTTTTGGTCCCGATTAGACACATAACCGGACTCAGCCCGTCAGTTCCCACGCGTCTGAGGCCAGCCCAGTAAGGGAGGCAAGTTAGTTGGGCGGCTGTGGGAGCGGGTTTGTAACATTGGTGTCAGGAGTTTGGATGTTGTTGTGTGCTCTGGTCGGCGCCGTAGAGTGAGGGCCAATGAGGTACGGGCACGGGTCTAGAGGTAAGGCAGACACGCCAAGGGATACGGCACACCATGGAGCTCGGAGGTTTTGAACAGCCAACTCTGGCTGACATCTTGGGGGAATTACGAGCACAGGCGGAAATGATACGGACTCAAGCAGAAGCCATTGCCAGACAAACAGAAGCTGTTAACAGGTTTGACACGCGGGTGTGTGAAAGGTGCGACGCCCAGGCAAGGCTGATATATGAGGGTCCAGGCCACTACAGTTGGGAGGATGCACCGAGAGAGACGTCTTGACGCCAGAGCCGTGTGGCAGTTAGGATGACGAGGAACGCGCTTTCTGGCCGGAGGAGGAGGACGCGAGCGACATGGGGCTGGTTCCTCTAACCAGCCTCGAACCCAGCGAGCAGGCGGCAGCAGAGAAACCTACCTCGGTACCAGTTGCCGCGGGTGATATGTCTGAGCGTGTGGCTAGCGCTGGGGCCGCGGCTTGTGACCCAGTCGTGGGTGTGATTGTGAAGGACGAGTCTGGGGGGGGAGAGCGCGGCCGCGGCCTGTGAGCGTGAGGTGGTGCCTGTTGTGGAGTGTAAGGAGAGCGTAGGCCTACCCCTCTCGCTACCCACCCCACCTAGCTCACGCGAGCCTCCGCCTCATCGTGCGGGCCCGAGTGCACGTCAGGAATGTGGCGACTTGCGACACAGGCCGCGGGGGCTGAATGCGCCTGTGTCGTGGAAGGCCTGTCGGGCCCGAGTCGCGGCACTGTTGAGAGGCGTAAAAGGCAGGAAGGGCCTTGGCGGTGGCCGGCGCGGCAGAAAAGGCGTAAAAGGCAGGAAGGGCCTTGGCGGTGGCCGGCGCGGCGTGAAAGGTCTGGTTGGTGTCCTGACGCTCAGACGGGTGCGGGTCAAGAGCCCACTGTGGAAGGGCAAGAAACCCGCTCACTTCGCCTCGGCATGGAACCACCGGAAGAAGAGGCGCCGCCGGAGTGAGCGTGGGAGGCTGCACCGCAAGCATTGGAGGCCTCGGAGCGCCAGGACGAAAAGGGCGCACCTATACCTGCCTCTGCCGCGCTTTCGGGGGGGATGAAGAGCAGTTGAGCTACTCCTGCAGTGTGTGGCCCCCACCGAAGCTGGTACAGGTGGCGGTAACCGCTTGTTACGACGGTGGAGGGATGTACCGTGCTCTCTACCAGGCAGAGCCAGCCACAGCATGCTGCTGTTAAGACCTGTCGCACCGTCACCGGCGCCTTGCAGTGGAGGGCATGGTCAGTCGGGAAGTCGTGGCGCCTTTCCCGCGGAGACTGGAGCAGTGGAGCCGGGTTAGAGCTGCGGAGGCCCAGTGGAGTGTGAAGGCTCCTGGGCCGTGGTTACCTCTGAGGTGGGCCAAGGGGTAGAGGAAGTCCCCCTGTGGCCTGTGGCGGCCACTGTGTTGTGGCGCCTGGTTGAGGTAGCAGCTGTGTTCCTGCTGGTGTGTCTCGCGTGGAAGAGGAGGGCGGCCTGGTGTGACTTTCCAACACTGCAGTGGCGGCTGGTGGATGGCGGTGGAGGGACTTGCAGCTGTGAAGCGTTGGAGTGGTAACGTTTGGTAAAAGGTGTTTTGTTTAATGATGGGGCGAGTTGCCTTCATTTCAGGATTTTGTGTTATATGTGCATGTAACCTTGTATTATGATTTTTCTGTTTCTTTTTAGTTTTGGCTGGACGAGGTCGGCCAGTTTTTATGATGGGAGGCAGTGTTACGAACGCGCCCCTGAGAGACAACTCGAGCTCAAGTTGAGGGGAGAAGCCATGTGGTGTTTGTTGTTGTCGAGACCCAGGCCAAGACGAGACCACGAGGAAGAGAGGCCGGGCGGGAAGTTGGGGCGAGGCTTAAGACTGGAAAAGGAACTCCGGCAGGTACCACCCGTAGGATACGCCGTCCGCCAGGGAACAGGGTTACGGTAGGGCTAGGGTGGTTCACAGGCAAGCCAAAAGGCTAGAGGTATTGTCCCCTGAAGTGGCGCCTGGACGAAAGGTAGCAGTTGCCGTGGGTGTTTGGCGGGCGTGCGTCGGGCGGGGCCGTGAGGGTTAACTAGTGCCGCCTTTTCCCGCCGCCCGGTGGATTAGTGTGTTGATTGTGGTGACTCTGGTATGGTATAAGACGCATAACAGTGACTGCAGTTGCAGTGGAGGAACATTTGGGGCTGCGACGGCCGAGAAGTGGCCGGGCCGCGAATTTTTTTTTTCCATTATAGGTTTGCAAAAGTGGGTGGGGCCTAGCGACGAATGGGCAGGGCCACCTCTCTCGCTTTCTCTCTCTCTCTCTCGCGAATAAAGAAAACAAATTTAAGGCGTAACTTGCATCTTTAGTGGGCAGGATATCGGCCAAAACTAAGCACTAAGGATGAATGATAAAAATGTTGATATGGAGACGGGGCCATACGAGCGTTGCTCAGGCCCTGTAAAATACAACTAGATGAATACAACTAGATGATGAATACACACAACACACACACACACACACACACACAGTGACACACACACACATACACACACACAGTGACACACACACACACACCACACACACACACACACACACACACACACACACAGTGACACACACACACACACAGTGACACACACACACACACACTCACACCCACACACACACACATAAACACACACACACACACACACACACACACACACACACACACACACACACACACACACACACACACACACAGTCACACACACACACACACACACACTCACACACTCACACACACACACACACAGTCACACACACACACACACACACACACACACACACACACACACACAGTCACACACACACACACATTCACACACACACACACACACACACACACACACACACACACACACACACACACACACACACACAGTGACACATACACACACACACACACACACACAGTCACACACACACACACAGTGACACACACACACAGTGACACACACACACAGACACACACACACACACACAGTCCACACACACACACACACACACAGTGACACATACACACACACACACACACAGTCACACACACACACACAGTGACACACACACACAGTGACACACACACACAGACACACACACACACACAGTCACACACACACACACACACACACACACACACACACACACACACACACACACACACACACAGTGACACACACACCACACACACAGACACACACACAGTGACACACACACACAGTGACACACACACACAGTGACACACACTCACACACACACACACACTCTCACACAGTGAAACACACACACAGACACACACACAGTGATACACACACACACAGTGACACACACAGTGACACACACAGACACACACAGTGACACACACAGACGCACACACAGTGACACAAACACACACACACACACACACACACACAGTGACATCACAACCGCTCCCCTAACTATCGCCAATCAATTTACCATGGATCCTACTACACTGAAAGTGCTGCTTGACTCTCAAAATCAGACTTTTAGAAGGGCCTTGGACGTTGTTGTTGATCAGTTTACGTCAAGAATTTCTATCATGGAAACAAGTCACATAAGTGACGCAGTTGTCACAAATGTTACAGGGTCCCCTATAACACTTAAAAATGGTTTTTTGTTATGCAGCTTTGAAAGTCAAAATAGTCTGACCTTAATGGATCCTTCACACGTTCTTGCAGCCGTCTCTAAGGAGACGAATGTTAGGGAGGACCAGGCAGACATAGTCAAGCAGTTAACACCTTATGTACAGGTATTGGATTTTCCGGAGGCTAAGCCTGATCTTCTCGCGTTGCGTGCGACACACAGGCCTGCTCTTGCCTTACCTGGGGAATCCCTAGGAGTAACAGACAAAATCACTCATCACATTGTGCTTACACCTGATGCACAGCCTTCTTATGTACCGTCTTATCGTATGCCTCATAGCCAAAGAGTTGTGGTACAGGGCATGATAACGGACATGTTGGATAAAGGAATAATTCAGGAGTCTTATTCTCCTTGGAACTCACCTTTGTTATTGGTGAAGAAAAGTGATGGTACTTACCGGCCTTTGCTAGATTTCAGGAAAGTTAACAATTTAACTGTACCGGATCATTATCCATTCCCTGTTTTGAGAGACCTTTTGCAGTCTTTAGGGAAGGATAATACAGTTTTTACCAGTTTGGACCTCAAGTCTGGTTGTTGGCAGATTCCGTTAGAAGAGAAATCTCGGGAAATAACTGCCTTCTCAACAAATAATGCTCTTTATGAATGGCTGAGATGTCCTATGGGTTTGAGGAACTCACCTCTTAAATGCCAACTTCTAGTAAACAGCTTGTTTCACGGCATTATAGGTGATGGTTTGTTCGTCTACATGGACGACCTCATACTTGTCTCCAAGGATTTATCCAGTCACTTTGAGAAACTTGCCCTTGTGTTTCAGAAACTTACTGAGGCTGGCCTTAAACTTAACGTGCGCAAATGCAGTTTTATCAAGTCACGCATTGACTGTTTAGGCCATGCTGTCGAGAAGGATGGAATCCACACGTTGGATTGTAAAATCAAAGCAGTCAAGAATTTCCCAACCCCTACCGCCACTGAAAAGGTACGGTCTTTCCTTGGGTTGTCGGGTTACTATCGTGCTTATGTAAAGAACTATGCTTCTATTGCAAGTCCTCTGACACGACTTTTGAAAAAGGACGTTCCTTTCACTTGGAATGGTCCCCAACAACAAAGTTTTGATACTTTGAAGCAGGCTCTTACACATGCGCCAATTCTTAAATTTCCTGTCTACCATATGCCTTGCACTCTTGTGACAGATGCTTCGGCACTAGGCGTTGGTGCGGTCTTGATGCAAACAGTTGAAGGGAAACGCCCTCATGTTGTTGCATATGCCAGTAGAGTGCTTAATGATGTAGAGTCACGGTACTCAGTAACTCACTTTGAAGCTCTTGCTGTGGTGTGGGCTCTTAAGCACTTTAAGGAAATTATCTATGGTTATCCCTTTACAGTTTACACTGATCACACTGCAGTGCTGAATATCTTTAAAGGGAAAAACCTCTGTGGCCGTGTGGCCCGGTGGTTCATCACTATTCAGGAATTTGATCCTACTATCAAATATTTACCTGGTGATAAAAATCATGTTGCAGACGCACTTTCACGCAACATTCCAGTAGCAGTGCTCTCAGACACTTCAAATTTCTCTCTACAAGACTTATCAAATGCTCAACGTCAAGACCCTGGGTGGTCAAAAGTGATTTATGCACTAGAGTCTGGGGATGAATCTTTATTGCCTAAATTGTCAGTTCCACTTTTACAGTTTTCAATAATTAATGAAGTTTTTTGTCGTAATGTTACTATGGACGAGAACACGGTTACTCAACTAGTTATTCCTACCAGTCTAGTGGAAACTGCTTTAAAACTCATTCACGACATGCCTCAAGCAGGACATCCAGGTCGAGACAGAACCTTGTCCGCTGCACGTCGTAAGTTTTATTGGCCTACCATGCGCATCGATGCAGAGAAACATGTAACACAATGTCGTTCATGTGCACAAACCAAGGGTAATACGAGAACTGCTCCTATCCTTGAATATCCTTTACCTGAGTCGTCCTTTGACACCGTAGGCATCGACTTATTGCAGCTTCCTCGAAGTCATCAAGGGTCACCATATGTTCTGGAATGTGTAGACCACTTCACACGTTTTGTGATTCTAGTCCCCTTGCCTAACAAGGCTGCTATAACTGTTGCTCATGCTCTAGTTTCAAATTTTATTTGTCCCTATACAACTCCTAGAGTGCTCATTTCAGATAATGGCCCTGAATTTGCTAATCAAATTCTTCATAACATTTGTGAGCAGTTCCAGATTAAGCAAACTTTCATTACTGCTTATCACCCTGCGAGCAATGAGCTAGTTGAAAGGACTAATAAGAAGATTCTTGATGTCCTTCGCCATTATGCTGGCGAGTTTCATGACTCTTGGGAGGACTGGCTACCTCATGTAGCGGCGTCGATAAATGGCTCAGTAAATTCCTCTACAGGAAAGACTCCACATTTCATTTTGTATGGTGTCGACAAGCGATTACCTTATGATGTGCTTTTGCAATCTCCTGTCCCTGTCTACTCAGTGGACGATTATGCCAAGATTCAACTTAGATCCTATCAGATCATTCACAGATCAGTTCGAGGAAAACTTAAGGCTTCTCGTCAGGAGATGATGCGTAGACAGCATAGTAAGGCTTGTCCTGTTGCAATTTCCATAGGTGATTTTGTTATGAAACGTTCTCCTGAACGCCAAAATAAGTTGTGTTCTAAATTTCCAGGACCTTATTTAGTCACCAGTAAAGTACATGGAAATAAACTCATACTTCTTGATCAAACTCATAATACTACAGAAGTAGTACATGTCGATAGGCTAAAGAGAGTCAAGCTGAACCTCTCATGCACTGACCAAGTCCACTACATAGGTTAACATGCCTTAATTTTTTTCTCACATGTTATTATTAGTCTTCTGTGTAATACTCTAGTATTATTAGCATTAGGTTAGTATTACAATATTATTAATATTATCTTACTAGTATCTTAGTATTAAGTTTACAGTTCATAATTTTGTTTATGTATTTGATGATGAAATCTTGGTTCCACGAACCAAGAAGGTTGTAATGACCGTGAGGACACAGTGAGGTGTGGCCGAGCGATGTGCTGGTGGTATCAGCACATATTGTATAAAAATAATGTGTAGACTTATCTATAGGACCTTATAAGGAACATGTAACCTTATGTTAAACCTAAGTGGTAACTCAAGCGTAAATGGCTTGGCGGGCTGAGTTCCCGCCAGACGCCAAGGCTCATTGTGTCTTTGACCATTAGCCAGACAGGTCATGGTCCGTGTGCCTCCTTAAGGATTAAACCCACAAATCTACTACGTGTTTCCTTCCCCCTACTGGAAGAGACATTGGGAGATCCTAGGGAGGCTGGCACATAGTCCTTAGGGACAGGTCAATTTGTTTTACAGCCATCTCTCCCTCGCGCGAGCACACACACACACACACACACACACACACACACACACACACACACACACACACACACACACACACACACACACACACACACACACACTAAGCACTAAGCACTAAGGATGAATGATAAAAATGTTGATATGGAGACGGGGCCACACGAGCATTGCTCTGGCCCTGTAAAATACAACTAGATGAATACAACTAGATGAATACACACACACACACACACAAACACACACACTCACACACACACACACACACACACACACACACACACACACACACACATTGTATGGCTGTCTGTCTGTATATCTGTCTCTCTCTCTCTCTCTAATTATCTCTCCCATTCTCTTTTTTCCACTGTCTCACTCTCATTCTCTCTCATTACGTCTTTTTTCATTCACTTATTATCTCTCATTCTCTTTTTTTTCTCTCTCTTATATCTATCTATCTATCATTCTCTCTCATTTTCTCCCGTTTTCCCTCTTCGCAATCTCTCTTTTTATTCTCTTTTTATTCTCTTATTTTCTCTCTCATTATCTCATTATCTCACTCATTTTTTTTTTCTCTCTCTCTCTCTCTCTCTCTCTCTCTCTCTCCTCTCTCTCTCTCTCTCTCTCTCTCTCTCTCTCTCTCTCTCCTCTCTCTCTCTCTCTTCTCTCTCTCTCTCTCTCTCCTCTCCTTCTCTCTCTCTCTCTCTCTCTCCTCTCTCTCTCTCTCTCTCTCTCTCTCTCTCTCTCTCTCTCTCTCTCTCTCTCTCTCTCTCTCTCTCTCTCTCTCTCTCTCTCTCTCTCTCTCTCTCTCTCTCTCTCTCTCTCTCTCTCTCTCTCTCTCTCTCTCTCAGCCTACATTTAATGAGTAACAAGGGAAATAATCTGTGTACTTCTTTCAACAAGTCATCAAAACATTTACGGTCCCGTTATAAGCAATATATTAAATATTTCAATTACATTTTTGAGCTGAAGGAAGAGACAAACAAAGACATTCCAGGTCACAGGTGAAACTCCTCCCTCCATCAGGTATTCCCTGGGGCACACCCTCACCTCAAGACTTCCTCTTCTCACACTTACCCTCTCTCTCTCTCAAGTATATTGAGTATTGAAGTATAGCAATATACAATGCAATGCTTGAGACCTTAGCATTTAGTGACTGAGGCCGAAACATTCAATGACACGCTGAAATATATTCATCAATATTTTGTCCATATATTTTACAAATAACCAGTATGAATATGTTTATTTCTTGTTGAAACTTTTCACAGCACTTTTCACAGTGTTAGCCGGGGGTTTGTGACCCGCCTCCCGAGGTGGTGGCTTCGGCCAACACTAAGCACTAGGGATGAATGATAAAAAATGTAGATATGGAAACGGGGCCATACGAGTGTAGCTCAGGCCCTGTAAAATACAACTACGTAGATGAACACACACACAACACACACACACACACACACACACACACACACACACAAGGGTACTCCATAGTGTAGGGGTAGCACGCTCGGTTCACAACCGAGAAGTCCCGGGTTCGATCCCCGGGCGGAGCGGAAACAGATGGGCTGTTTTCTTAAAACCCGAGCCCCTGTTCACCCAGCAGTGAATGGGTACCGGGTGTTACCCGGGGGTTTGTGACCTGCTCTCCGGGGGGCTGGCCTCGGCCAAAACTAAGCACTAAAGATGAATGATAAAAATGTTGATATGGAGACGGGGCCATACGAGCGTTGCTCAGGCCCTGTAAAATACAACTAGATGAATACAACTAGATGAATACACACACACACACACACACACACACACACACACACACACACACACACGCACACACACACACACAGACGCACACACATATATATACTAATACTTATCAGAATATAAGTTATTCAATTAATGTTACATATTTTCTATAATTTTAGTACCTTTGTATTATTTTTTATTATCATTGTTCTTATATCATCGTCATAATAAATATTCAAATGACTCATCTATCATTAATTGACTATTGTATTGTTTTATTAATATTAGTAGTAGTAATAGTATTATTATTATCACATTATTATTATTATAATTATTTGTATTATTATTTTATCAATATTATCATCATCATTACTAATATTATATTCATTATCGTTTTCATTATTAATATTAGTATCATTAACATTATTATTATCTGTTACGTTATTGTTGTTATTATTATTATCATCATTGCTATCACTATTATTATAGTTACCATCATTATTATTATTATTGTAACTGTTATTAGTATCATTATTACGGACATTATTTCATTTATCGTTATCATCTCTATTATTATTATCATTGTTTTTATTATCATCATTAAAATCATTATTACTGCTATTTATATTAATGGAATTTTCATCATCATCATAATCATCATTCTCATGTATGTGTGTGTGTGTGTGTGTGTGTGTGTGTGTGTGTGTGTGTGTGTGTGTGTGTGTGTGTGTGTGTGTGTGTGTGTGTGTGTGTGTGAAGGGAGCGAAGGGGAGATGATATATATATATATATAGAGAGAGTAGATAGATGAGAGAGATAGAGTAGAGAGAGAGAGAGAGAGAGAGAGAGAAGAGAGAGAGAGAGAGAGAGAGAGAAGAGAGAGAGAGAGAGAGAGAGAGAGAGAGAGAGAGAGAGAGAGAGGAATTAAAGGATTACGAATGGAATGTGTGCGCGCTTTAGGAAAATGTTCTTCTTCCTCTCACTCTCATTCTCTCTCATTATATCTTCTCTCATGCTCTCTCCGATTTTCCCTCTTCCCATACTTTCTTTTTATTATCTTTTATTCTCTCTCTCTCTCTCTCCTCTCTCTCTCTCTCTCTCTCTCTCTCCTCTCTCTCTCTCTCTCTTCCTCTCCTCTCTCTCTCTTCCTCTCTCCTTCTCTCTCTTCTCTCTCTTTCTGTGTGACGACATTTTATCGATAAACGCGCGATCAAGTCGGCTTGAGGAGGTACCGCTTGATGACGGTTTGTCCAAGGGCCAAATTAACTAATGTACGGGATGGCCAGTGTACGGTATGACCTGATACCCAATTGTACTGTGTCTTATATGACTTGGGACGCAAATGTCTTGTGGATCAAATGACTTCATTAACAATCGCTTCAGTACCATTTAACATGTAACCCATACCGTCACCACCACCACCATAACATCATCTTTCTGTTTAACGTCAGATTTTATCATAATGTTTGTGAGGTTAGACGGTCGAGGATACGCTTCCATCTACCTCTATCCATTGCCTCAGTCTCCTTAATATCCAATGCTGCCAGATCCTCTTCAACACACTGCCTCCATGTCTTCCTTGGCCTTGCGTTTCCCTGGTACCTCTTACCTAGTACTTACCTGGCACTTCCACTCCAACAGCTCTCCCCAATGCCTCTCCACCTTATCTCCTCTTCACGTTCCCAAACCACCTCAATCGCCTTACTCTCACCTGGCACTTCCACTCCAACAGCTCTCTCCAATACCTCACCACCTTCTCTCCTCTTCACGTGCCCAAACCACCTCCATTACCTTACTCTCACCTGGCACTTCCACTCCAACAGCTCTCCCCAATGCCTCACCACCTTATCTCCTATTCACGTGCCCCAACCACCTCCATTACTTTACTCTCACCTGGCACTTCCACTCCAACAGCTCTCCCCAATGCCTCACCACCTTATCTCCTCTTCACGTGCCCAAACCACCTCCATTACCTTACTCTCACCTGGCACTTCCACTCCAACAGGTCTCCCCAATGCCTTACCACCTTATCTCCTCTTCACGTGCCCAAACCACCTCCATTACCTTACTCATTCACTCATTCACTCATTCATAGAAAATGTCAAAATCTTTCTGAATCAAATTCCTCTCGTGACTTCTGGCATCTAGCTAATAACATCTCTAACAATTTTTCTTCTTCATCTTTCCCTCCTATGCTTGACCCAGATGGCTCCACAGCTGTCTCATCTACTTCTAAAGCTGAACTCTTCGCTCAAACATTTGCTAAAAATTCCACTCTGGCTGATGAAGGGCTTGTTCCTCCTTCTCCTCCACCCTTTGACTTTATTATGCCTGTCATTAAGATCCTTCGGAATGATGTTTTCTTTGCCCTTTCTGGCCTAGATCCTCGGAAGGCTTACGGTCCTGACGGAGTCCCTCCTATTGTTCTCAAAAACTGTGCTTCTGTGCTTGCACCTTGCCTGGTCAAACTTTTCCGTCTATGTCTATCTACTTCCACCTTTCCTTCTTGCTGGAAGTTTGCTCACATCCAACCTGTTCCTAAGAAGAGTTACCGTTCTAATCCTTCAAACTACCGTCCTATAGCTTTGACTTCCTGCCTTTCTAATGTTTTTGAATCTATACTTAATAAGAAGATTCTTAAGCATCTATCTGCTCACAATCTTCTATCTGATCGTCAGTACGGTTTCCATAAAGGGCGATCTACTGGCGATCTTCTAGCTTTCCTAACTGAATCTTGGTCATCCTCCTTTAGGGGTTTCGGTGAAACTTTTGCTGTTGCCCTTGACATATCAAAAGCTTTTGATAGAGTCTGGCACAAATCTTTAATTTCCAAACTACCCTCATTCGGTTTCTATCTTCTCTCTGTACCTTCATTTTAAGTTTCCTTTCAAACCGTTCTATTGCAGCTACTGTAGACGGACATTGTTCTTCTCCTAAATCTATCAATAGTGGTGTTCCCCAGGGTTCTGTCCTATCACCCACTCTCTTTCTATTATTCATTAATGATCTTCTAAGTCTAACTCAAAGCCCTATCCACTCCTACGCTAATGATTCTACCCTGCATTTTTCAACGTCGTTTATTAGACGTCCAACTCAACAGGAACTAAGTGATTCACGGTGAGATGCCAACGAGCGCCTAACTTCTGATCTTTCTATTATTTTTGATTGGGGCAAAGCAAACCTTGCTTTGTGCAATGCCTCAAAAACCCAATTGCTTCACCTATCTACTCGACAAAACCTACCAGATAACTATCCCCTCTTCTTCAATGACACTCAACTGTCTCCTTCTTCTACAATGAACATTCTAGGACTATCCTTTACTAAAAATCTGAACTGGAAATCTCACATCTCATCTCTTGCTAAAACAGCTTCTAAGAAGTTAGTTGTTCTGTGGCGTCCGCGTCCTTTTTTTTCTCCCTCCCAATTGCTTGCTCTCTACAGGGGCCTTATCCGCCCATGTATGGAGTATGTCTCACATGTTTGGGGAGGATCCACTCATACAGCTCTCCTAAACAGGGTTGAGTCAAAAGCTTTTCGTCTCATCAACTCCTCTCCTCTGACTGACTGTCTTCAATCTTTAAATCACCGCCGCAATGTCGCTTCTCTTGCTCTCTTCTACCGTTATTTTCATGCTCACTGCTCTTCTGAACTTGCTAACTGCATGCCTCCCCCACTCCCGCGGCCTCGCTGCACAAGACTTTCTACTCATTCCCATCCCTATTCTGTCCATCTTCCTAATGCAAGAGTTAATCAGTATCTTTACTCTTTCATCCCTTTCACTGGTAAACTCTGGAACTCTCTTCCTGTTTCTATTTTTCCACTTTCCTATGACTTAAATCTTTTCAAAAGAAGAGTAACAAGACACTTCCCGAACTAAATTGGCCTACCCCTTTGTTTTTATTTTATTCTCTTACTGTCTTCTTTATAGGGACTGGCAACTAAGCGGGCTTTGTGTTACCCATTTTTGTTGTGCCCTTGGCCAGATCCCTGTGATGTAAAAAAAAAAAAAAAAAAAAAAAAAAAAACTCACCTGGCACTTCCACTTCAACAGGTATCCTCAATGCCTCATCAACTTCTCTCCTCTTCACGTGCCCAAACCACCTCAATCGCCTTACTCTCACCCGGCACTTCCACTCCAACAGCTCTCCCCAATGCCTCACCACCTTCTCTCCTCTTCACGTGCCCAAACCACCTCAATCGCCTTACTCTCACCCGGCACTTCCATTCCAACAGCTCTCCCCAATGCCTTACCACCTATTCTCCTCTTCACGTACCCAAACCACCTCAATCTCCTTACTCTCACTTGACACTTCCACTCCAACAGCTCTCCACAATGTCTTACCACCTTCTCTCCTCTTCACGTGCCCAAACTACCTCAATTTCACTACTCTCACCTGACACTTCCAGTCCAACATCTCTCCCCAATGCCTCACCACCTTCTCTCTTCTGCACGTGTCCAAATCACCTCAATATCCTTGCTCTCAGCAATGTACTCAACTCCTTCAATCTCCTTCCTCCAAACACAGTCGCTATAACAACTTCACCTTATCTCCCACAGATGTTTTAGAGCTCAAGGTGAACCATAAACACCCAGGGGGCTGCCCAATTACCCTGGAGGAGACGGGACTGTACGTGGGGAAGGTGACGGCCAAAAGGAAAGGCGGTGAGAATGGCGTGAACAGCTCTTGGGACAAGAGGAAAAGGGGAGGCAGTGATGTGGCTGCCGGGGATGACCTAAGAAACTACTCCTATGAAGGTGAAGGCTCCTCCCCAGGATCCCTCTCTTCGTGTGAGTCCCGTGAGGTGATATGAAGTGTAAGGGAAGGATTAGATAGGACTTATTAGAGCTATGAAGGATTTGAGGATTAGGGTAACTGAAGTCAGAGAGAAGATGGATTGGAAAGAGTGAATAATAGTTTTTTTTTTTTTTACGTTGTAGCCTATAGCGTCTGTAGGCTTATGGAGAGTCGTGATATTGGTCGATCTCGTCCGTTAGTGGCGCAGGCATTATTTTCATAGTGACACCTGTGGTCTTAGGTGAAGATCCCATTTTCTGTGATGTTCAGATCTTCAGTCCAGCCCCTGGAGTTTCTCCGTCGCACGCGCAAACGGGGACCAGGTAATTGCTTCAGGCAGGTTTCTTCGACCACTTGACGATGGATTTGACAGTTGCTCATTGGTGGGACTTGAACTCGGGACTTTCTGCTCCCTTACCAGGCTCTTGAAAGAGTTGCCGCCAGCAGGATTCGAACTCGGGACATTGAGTTCACTCCAAGACGCTAACCACTTGGCCACCACCTCCCAGCTACATATGAAGATGAAAAGGTGGAAGGACCAAAAACAATTGCAAAGTTGATAGATGGGAAGGAAGAAAGGACAAAAAGGTTTAGGAAAATATTGGTGACATTAATGAGATGGATAGAATAAAAGAGGATGGAAAGGAGAATGAAGTGGGTAAAGATGAATAAAAAAAAGTATGAAAAAAGAAAGAAATGTGAGAAGACTTGGTATATGCGATGAAAAAATAAAAATAAAAATAGGGCAGTTGCAAAGTAAAAGAGAGAAGGACAGGAAAGGAGGATAAAGAGAGAATAGAGCCAAAAATATAAAAAAATCATTGGTGAATAGTGAAAAAGGTCATAAGGTAGTAGCAGAATGGTTAGCGTCACCGTGTGGCGTCTTCGAAGACCCGAGTTCGATCCCGAGTGAGACCCAGAAATCCACTTAAAATATTTCTGCACCGTCGAGTGGCCTAAGAACACCCACATGCCCTGTCCATTAACTCTACCTTCGATTGTGAGTGCATCGGAGGACACAGGGGGGCGGCATGAGCCTCTAATCACAGGCGTCAGTATAAAAAACCCTACCTGCGCCACCACGGACGAGGGCCTGTAGTGGTCTTGTCGTCTACATGGTTGATAAACAGACACCCAGGGTAACGGTTGTTGGTTGGTTTATTCTGGAGAGAGGTTGTGTCCAGTACAGAGTTCTGAGTTGAAGTCCTCGTCTCTACAAGAGACTCCCTTTATAAAAGGCCGCGATACTCAAGACCTGACGCCTGCATACCTGAGAACATCTGGCTACAGTTCAGCTGAGGTCGAGATTAGTGTATTGCCTTGGGAGGTAATTAGTCCAGGTGTGGTGTGAGTCACCACAGTACTCTCCTTCCTTAAAAAAAAAAAAAAAAATTATACATATAGTTATACAGAGAAAAAAAATTAGAGGTGCCAAGTGCCGAGGTATGTAGGTAGGGCACTGTCCAGTCTTCACGTTGGCAGCGGTAGCTGCAAGATCAGAATAGGAGGTGCCGAGGGTAAGGGAATGTAGGTAGGGCGGCTGTCCAGTCTTCACGTTGACAGCGGTAGCTGCAAGATCAGAATAGGAGGTGCCGAGGGTAAGGGAATGTAGGTAGGGCGGTTTTCCAGTCTTCACGTTGGCAGCGGTAGCTGCAAGATCAGAATAGGAGGTGCCGAGGGTCGCTGTCACAAGATCTTGTAGGGAGGCTTGTGAAACCAGATGTCTTCGGGGGAAAGGCGAAGTTTCCTAAGAAATCGGCTCCCAAGATAGCTTGTGTTGCTCTGCTGAGCCCGTACGTTGTAAGGCCTTGCAGTAGGTAGCAGGAGGCTGTAGGACGTAGGAGGAGCCGCAGGAAGCAGTGAGTAAGGAGCAGGGGCGAGGAGTAGCACATTGGCGGCAGGAGGTGCAGGCCGCGGGCGTTGGTGAGCCGTGGTAGGGTGGCGGCGGTGGTAGGCCTACGGCGTGGTGGCAGCGTGGCGGCGTGGTGGCGTGGGCTGTGTAGCTGCAGTGCTGGGCCGTGGTGAGCAGCGCGCCGTGGCATCGTCAGGCATCGTTGGGGCATGTCGTGGAAGGTTGGGCCGAGGTGGGGCAGGAGCGTGGGTGGTGGGCAGCGTGGCATTGTGGCTGCGAGGGCTGTGTAGCTGCAGTGCTGGGCCGTGGTGAGCAGCGCGCCGTGGCATCGTCAGGCATAGCGTGATACCATGCTGGGCCGTGGGAGTGGGCTGTGTAGCTGCAGGGCTGGGCAGTAGTGAGGCAGGCCGCTGCAGGTGCAAGGTTGGGCCATGGTGAGCAGCGTGTCGTGGCAGGCCTCGTGGACGGCAGGCGGCGGCTGGATGGTGGGCGGCTAGTGGCTGCAGGGCTGGGCCGTGGTGAGGCACGGCGAGGGGCAGCGGCAGGGGTGGCGCGGCGTGGGTGGCTGTTTAGGCGCGCCGGGTTGTGTGGCTGGGTTGGCGCGGCAGGCGTGATGGGGGGGGGGGGGGGCAGGCCCCCCCCCCCTGGGTGTGTCTTGTCACTCCATAGGTCACCAAATGTAGTGGTCTTGTCGTCTACATGGTTGATAAACAGACACCCAGGGTTGTTGGTTGGTTTATTCTGGAGAGAGGTTGTGTCCAGTACAGAGTTCTGAGTTGAAGTCCCTCGTCTCTACAAGACACTTCCTTTATAAAGGGCCGCGATACTCAAGACCTGACGCCTGCATACCTGAGAACATCTGGCTACAGTTCGGCTGAGGTCGAGATTAGTGTATTGCCTTGGGAGGTAATTAGCCAGGTGTGGTGTGAGTCACCACAGGCCAACCATCACAGCCCTCAAGTGAACCTCCAGGGCCTACCATCCGAGCCCTGGAGGTCACTGCCTACAGGCGTTATAGGCATAAAGGTAAAAAAAAAAAAAAATTAAATAAATAGATAAATAAAAATAATAATAATTTTAAAAAAATCACAGAGCACAAAATAATTAGTTAAAATAAAAATAAAAAGTGGACAGAAAAGGGCAAACATTTATGGAAGAAATTAAAATAGATATTCATAATACAATATAAAACAGGTACAATGTTGTACCTGTAATGTAATGTAAAATATATATATATATTTTTTTTTTTTTTTACGTTGGAACCTATAGTATAGCGCCTGTAGGCTACTTTTTTTTTCTTTTTTTTTGAGGGCTCAGGTAGTCGGCCCTGCACATTCTGGAGAGTCGTGATGTCGGTCACTCTCGCCCGTTGGTGGCGCAGGCAGGATTTTTATAGCGACACCTCTGGTCTTCTGTTCCTTTTTTCCCTTACCAGGCTCTTGTCGACCGCATTGAAGTAGGTCGAAAGAGTTGCCCCCGGTAGACTCGAACTCGGGACAATGAGCTCACCACTCCAAGACGCTAACCACTCGGCCACCGCCTCCCCCATTACATATATAGTTTTAAAGCTCCTGATGTGTTATACTTTCTATTAGATTGCTATCATGTGTTTCTTAGATTATTGGCTTTTTTCTCGCCTTACTAATTGGTTGCTTACATGGATATTATGAGTTTCTTAGATTATTAACTATTTCTTGACTTATTACCTCCGCCAACGAAGTTGGAGGGAGGTTATGTTGTTCACCCCGTTCTGTCTGTTTGTTAGTGTACAGGATTTCTCGAAAAGTTACGAATAGATTTGGACCAAACTTGGTATACCAAGTCTATTTGGTATAAGGAAGAACTGATTACATTTTGGATGAAATCGAATCACAACTGTTTTTGGATGAAATCGAATCACAACTGTTGCCATGGCCATTGAAAATCCGATTTTCCCTATCCTTTAACATGGTGAATGAAATATTCGGGCGGAGGTATGCGCTCTACTGAGTACCCCCCTAGTTACTCGTTACCTTCATAGACTCACCTTTGTTTCATCCCCACAGGTGTGTTTGGCAGGTGGAACAGGTGTGTGGGGGGTCGACAGATGATGAAAAATGTGACTCAATGGAAGAAAAAGAAGGAAAAGGTGAATGTATTGCGATTTTGCTGAAGTGACTCAATGGAAGAAAAGGAGGAAAAAAGTTAATGCATTGTTATTTTACTGGTGAGTCTGTCTGTCTGTCTGTATGTAGAGGATGAGGTGGAATAAGTACATTAAGTGTCTTGATGATGGAAGAAGATTATATTTTGTGTACAAGTACATGAGAACATCAGAAAATAAGGAAGCTACAGGAGGCCGTGAGACCTACACGTGGTAGTTCCTGTAAAGAAAACAAGAGTACTTAAGGAGAATAAAGAAAATAAGGTAAAGCAGAAATGTTGAAAATGAGAGAGAGGAGGATGGGAGAAGATGGAGCAGGAGTGAGAAGAAAATTATTAAAATATGGAAGTAAATATAGGGAGAGATGAAGAAACCACCAATACCATATTTCATTTATGAAGCACAAACTGATTCACAGGAGCCAATGCATGAGAAGTGGACAAAAACGTGGGTGATGGATGGAGCTTTGAACCTGGTACTGCAATCCCAAGATAGAGAAACAGTACATTCTTTAAGTTGTAAGTTTTTTGTTTTTTTGTTTTTCATACTTGTTTTATACTTGTTTCATAACCACCACCACATTTGTAAGTTTTTATTATATATAATGTTCATACTGTTTGCATCACCACCACTATAATAACATTATTAACATAATTTAAGCATCCATACCATAACCATAATTTAACCATAAACCATCATTATTAGCATTATTATCATTATGTGTAGGTTTTTTTCTTTATATTTTTCATGTTTCATCATTTCCACCACATTTCTAAGTTATTATTGGTTTGTATTATTATTACCATTATTATCATTATGAGCTGTATTCTGGTCAGCGGAGGAGTAATGGTTGTGATCAGGGAAGCTTCCATTGTCTCATCAATACCATGTTTTTAGTACCTCATGGTTGAATGGAATAAATCATTGTTCTCGTAGTAGTGTTCTGTCTCCTTAAAATTTGGTCATCTTCTTAAGTTTATCGTCTAACACCAAGGTTTTCTCTGTTTTTCATGTTTTCACACAGGATTAGCTGTGTCAGAAGAGTCTCCATTTGTCATACCGTCAATAACACTATAGTCGCCACTGCACTAATATCGCCAGTCGCCATATATTACGAATTTTAGCATCACTATAGATTTGTATGTGCCACTAAAGACACGTACATAATGTGGACTACTGTGCATCCCTCTTTAGTGGCACATACAGTTCTGTAGTGATACTAAAATTCGTGATGTATGGCGGCTGGCGACTATAGTGTTATTGACGAAGGTAGCATTGGTGATGTTCAACATGTTCTCTTACTCTCTTCTCTTCTCTCTATTTCACACACTAACCTTCTCTTCATCCTCTCACATTAATAACATCCACTCAGCTCTTGTGTATTTTGTCATTTCACTCATTCTTTCCAGGTGACCATTTATCTCAGAGTAGCTGCTAATACTTACTCTTATACTTATAATTCCCTCATACGATTTTATCCTAAACCATCTTTTTTTATATCACTTTGCTGTTCAAATTTTTGTAATTCATTGCCATAGGAGTCATATAGAAGGTGAGGTATCTGTTTATAAGTCAACTGGTGATGCTAAAAGAACATAAAAGTTAGTAAATGTAAGGAAAAGGAGGTAGGAGGGTTGTGACAGATGACTACAATGTGTGAGGATATATACTCATACTGTATAGGTATGAAGTGGGACCATTAAAAAACAGGTGTCAATGATTATACAGATAGACAGTAGGAAAATTAGGCTGAATCATAGCTACTATAATATACTACTACTATTACTACCACTACCACAATTACTACTACTACTACAACCACCATTACCACACCAGGCATAAAAAACCCTAAAAACCAGGCGGGACAGCAATTCGGTCCCGACCATTCATTTCAGCTGTCACGTCCATCACATTAGAGAGCAGCGGCGCACCTGTCACTGATTACGATGCACCTGTTATCTCATTAGCCAGGTGCATTGTTATTGATTCTGGCACCACAGATGAACAGAACGGCGGTTTTGTGTGGATAAATGGATACTGTAATAAGAGATTGATTGGCTGATGCAGAGAGAGAGAGAGAGGAATGGTAGTTGAAAAGGTGGTAGTCGAAAAGGAAAGGTAGTTGAAAAGGAATGGTAGTTGAAAAGGAATGGTAGTTGAAAAGGAAAGGTCGTTTAAAAGGTGGTAGTTGAAAAGGAAAGGTGATTGATAGGTAGTTCTTAGTAATGATTATCTATTTATATATTTGTCTTTATTTTATAGGAAATAATTATGAAGTAATATGTAGATATGTTTATTTTCATGTTTTTTAGCCTATCATTTTGATGTATAGTTATTCTTTCACATTTTTTATCTCGCTTCAAAGAATGTTACTGAAAAAGACATAACAGAATATAGCATAGATATGAAGAAATATAATATTCAGACATAAAGTAACAATGCCTAGACGCTTTATTCTCGGATCTAATCGAAGACAATGGATAGATTTCGGACGCTATAAATATATATGAAAATACAAAGCAAATAGACATCACTGCACTAATGTCGCCAGGCGCCATATATTACGAATTTTAGCATCACTACAGACTTGTATGCGCCACTAAAGAAGCATGCACACAGTAGTTTATATTATGTACCTGTCTTTAGTGGCACATTCAAATTAGTAGTAATGCTAAAATTCGTAATATATGGCGCCTGGCGACATTAGTGCAGTGGTGACTATAGTGTTCTTGACGGAAGCAAAAACCATATACAAAGAATCTAAGCATCTATAGTCTTCTATATGTATTGGTTATTTCAATAGCCTATGTATGGTGCCTGCAATGGACTAAATATGCCATTAATCCAGTCGATAACAATAACTAGTGTGAATGTTCTTAGAATTATAAACCATTGTGTAGCGGAAGAGAACAAGAGAGAGAGAGAGAGCGAGAGAGAGAGAGAGAATTTAGTTTTGTTGATAATTGATCATTTTATTGGTCTCAATAAGTTACGTATGAATAGTTTACACAATATAAAATTACATTGAGAAGTATAAGCCCGATGAGCAGGTGCTCTAATACGGGCCAATATAATTAATATATTAGGATTTTGCTATCACATCATGAAAGGCATGCATAACTAAGAATTAGAACATAGAACATCACAAAAACATTTATATGTTAAGAGAATATGAAGAAAAAAAAAGATGAAAAAAACCAAACCAATAGTAAGATCTGAGTACAACAGGTTAAATGCTGTTAACAATACACAAACAAAACAAAAACAAAAATTGCATGCATATTTCATCAGGTACTTATCTACGCAACTAAGTACTGTAGCCTCACAATAGTATTCAAGCATCTTATACATTCGAATAATTGTTTAACAACTGTTGCTTAAGCTTTGATTTAAATAAATGCTTTGATGGATCAAGCTTTGTGGTGTCAGGTAGCTGGTTCCACTGTCTGACTCCTCGAAACAGAATACTTTGTTGGGCATGTGATGTCCTGTACAGGGGAAGTCGGAGCTCCTGTGGTCTTCTCGTATCAGTGTTATGAATTATAACTTGGAATCCTATGTCAATAGGATATGTGTTTATGGCATTATAAAGAAAAATACTACTCTGCAACATTACGATATCTGGCAACTTAAGAAGACTATGATCTCTAAAATACGGATTTGTGTGGTCATATCGATGGCAGTTAAATATTGCACGTATAGTTTTTTTATGTGTGATAAATAAGCTATGTATGTATGTTTGATAGGCTCCGCCCCAAGTGGATGCACAATATATAAGATGAGGATAAATGATTGAATAATAGACTTGTTTAAGATTTTGCAGATTTAAATGGTTCCTAATTTTATAAATTACTCCTATTAATTTTGATATTTTAGATCTAATGTCGTCAATATGTGGTTTCCACTTGAGAGTATTATCAATTAAGATCCCTATAAATTTTACTGCTTTAACTTTGCTGACTGTAAGACCATTCATTTTGATGATGCTATCGGTTGGTTGAGTGTGTAGGGAGTGTGATACCATATAATTCGTTTTTTTAATGTTTAGTGTTAGTTTGTTGCTTTTAATCCAGTCAGAAACATGTATTAACTCATTGTTTAGTGTGTCCTGTAGTGTCTTGAGATTATGGCCTAGAAGGTAAATAGTAGTGTCATCAGCAAACAACAAGAATTTTAATTAATTACTTGAGCGTATTATATCATTTATATATATCAAAAATAAAACAGGGCCCAATACTAATCCTTGAGGTATACCGCAATGAGTTGATTTACAAGCTGAAAAGATATTATTAAAAACTGTGAACTGTTTCCTATGACTTAAATAGCTTTTAAACCATTCAAGAGCGGGGCCACGAATCTCATAAACCTTTAATTTTTCTACAAGAATGGAATGTGAAATGGTGTCGAAAGCCTTTGTAAGATCACAAAATAGTGTTACTTGGTAAAGTTTGTTGTCTAAGGTGTTGTAAAGTGATTGGCACAGTTTATGTACAGCCAGCTCAGTGGAGTAGCCTGGTCGGAACCCAAACTGACAATTTGATAACAATGAGTACTTATTCAGGTAGTTCATTAATCGAGTTACGATTACTTTCTCAAAAATTTCCTAAAGGTAGGCAGTAACGATATAGGGCTGTAATTTTCAGGATTGGTGTTGACGCCTTTTTTTAAATATAGGTATTACCTTGGCTATTTGGAGATATTTCGGAAAGGTACCGTACTGAAAAGATTTATTTATGATATGTGCTAAAAAGGGAGAAATTGTATCAGAACATTCTTTTACAACCTTGGTATGAATATTGTCATGACCAGGAGAAGTTCCTTTAAGATTAGTAATTATTGTCTGTATTTCTGTCACTGTTGTCGGTTTTAAGTAAAAATAATAAGGAGCAGGTGCAGGTAAGAAATATGTAAATGGTACTTGAGCTTCCTGTATCACTTCTGAGAGGTTATCAGCGACGCTTGTAAAATAGTTGTTAAACTCTCAGCAATATCACTAATATTTGAAACATATCTGTCTTGAAACGAAAAAGGTGGTTGGTAGTTGAGACTTACTTCTTCCCATTATAGTGTTCAACACTTCCCATGTTTTACTGGAATTTCCTGAATGTTCTTTTAATTTATTTTTATAAGAATTCTCTTTAGCGGCTCTTATTGTTGAAGTGAGTACATTTCTATATCTTTTAAATTCAGTACCATAAGTTAGTAGCCATTTTGCATATTGCTTTTGTAATTTATGACGGTGTTTAATAGAATTTTTAATGGCAATTGTAATGTACGGCTTGGCAATGTGCTGATCTTTAACTTTAAAAGTACTAATTATAAAATGTTTCCTGTATATATCAGTAAATTTATCAATAAAGAGAGAGAGAGAGAGAGAGAGAGAGAGAGAGAGAGAGAGAGAGAGAGAGAGAGAGAGAGAGAGAGAGAGAGAGAGAGAGAGAGTATTTTCACCATGTAAATTAAGGCGTCATACCAAACACACAACCAAAATAAACAAAAAAATCCGATTATCCATTTTACATATTTTTCGTAATGTATGTCGTATATAAAAACAAAACGCAGTTAAATTTCGTGTTTAGTATTACAAAAGAAAAAAGTATCATGAAGCGATGCAATAGAGAGAGAAGTTAATGATCTTTTGACCCGTAAAATTAATAATGGCGGCCCTTGCGTCCTACTCCGCCTTTGACCTGGGGACGCCAACACGAAGGTACGTAAGTAAACAAGTGATATTTCCCTATTTTAGTGCATAGTAGAGACCTTGGTCCTGTAAGAATGGTCGACCAACGGGGGAAACCAAAATGAGATGCCTCGGCGCAGTGACGTTAAGTGGGGGTAAACAGCCAGGCTCAGACAAGCAAACACCCGCAGTCCAGGTTTGACCTGGGTGATGAGAGGACAGAGACGGTGCGTCCCGCTTCCCGCTCGCCTCCTCCTTCTCATTATTTTCCTATTCCTCCTCCTCATCCTCCACCAGCACAACCTTCATCTACTTCTCCTCCTGCTCCACCACCTCCATTACTCCTACTCCTCCACCTCAAACTACACTTCTACCTCCCTTTCTTCTTATGTTGCTGCTACTACCACTACTACTACTGTTAAAAGTTATCCTTGCGTCACTATCATAATAACATAATCTCCTCTACCATCTCCATTACTCCTACTCCCTCCACCACCGCTCCTCCACTTCCAACTAAACTTCTACCTTCGCATTCTCCTGTTGCTGCAACTGGCCGGCCATTACAACTACTATTAATAGTTATCCAAGTGTCACTATCATAATCACATAATTAGAGAGAACTGCAACTCCGAAATGCCAGTGGTCGCTGGCAGTTTTAACTCACAATTTGGTGAAAAGTTGGTCAACTTGAAAGAAAAATATGGGCTTATTCCACTGCACTTAAAACACAAAAGTATAATTTTAAGAACGATTTTCTTCTATATGTATATTGTATAGAAGCCTGAGTCTGTAAAACATGCATTTAACCAAATAACCAAGTAGGTTATAGTTGAGGAGGCGAGGTAAATGTTACTCTATGATATTATATAGTCAATAACGTATGTTTAGAAGTTATCTATACCTAGGCAGTCATATTTTCCTGTTATTATTGTGTATCAATCAGATAGAAAGCCTAGAAGTGCAATGAGTCGACGCGTGAAGTAGCAATGTTTTGATTCAATCGCCCCGCCACAATCTCCCCGCCCACCACTCCCGCCGCGGCGTGTCGCCTCCACAATTATAACCTACATTGTCGCAGCAACAAGCCGATTTCGGCATTCTTTATTCTTCGTTTTTCCAAGGCATTGCTTATTGTATTTTGACAAGCGTTTGCCAGACGCAGCAGTACTGTCTTAGAAAACAGTGTGAACATTACCCAAATTTTACATGCCACAATATACATGTAAAAAATATATTAAGCTTTGCTACTCGAGGCGAGTAATTTGCATTAAATTGCTATTATAGAACGTTCCATCGTAATGAATGTCATCCATATAATTAGTAGAACAACAGAAGAACTATATTTTTTGGTATTCAGATGCGGTGCATCAATGTTTATCGCGAAATTAATTTATGAAAAATATTAGTCGCGGAGCCAAAACACAGTAGACCAACCTTTGAGTTAAAACTGCCAGCAACCACTGGCATTTCTCGAGTTTCAGTTCTCTCTAATTAATGAACGATAAATAGTAACGAATGCTGCTAGAAATAGGTGTATAGTAATAAGATTATGTAAGAAAATAAGATGTACGCTGCAACCACCGAACCACCGACCGATGTGTGCGAACTACCACCACCAATTCCTCCTCATTCTCCTCCTCCTCCTCCTCATCCACCACACCCTCCTCCTCCTCATCCACCACACCCTCCTCCTCCTCATCCACCACACCCTCCTCCTCTTCATCCACCACACCCTCCTCCTCCTCATCCACCACACCCTCCTCCTCCTCATTCACCACACCCTTCTCCTCTTCATCCACCACACCCTCCTCCTCCTCATCCACCACACCCTCCTCCTCTTCATCCACCACACCCTCCTCCTCCTCATCCACCACACCCTCCTCCTCTTCATCCACCACACCCTCCTCCTCCTCATTCACCACACCCTCCTCCTCCTCCTCCTCCTCCTCTACCACCTCCACGCTATCCTACTCTTCCTTAACCATTATTACTCTTTCATATATATATATATATATATATATATATATATATATATATATATATATATATAATATATATATATATATATATATATATATATATATATAATATATATATATATATATATATATAATATATATATATATATATATATATATATATATATATATATATATATATATATATATATATATATATATATATATATATATATATATATATATATATATATATATATATATATATATATATATATATATATATATATATATATATATATATATATAACAGGGTGTCCCTAAAGTCTGGACACATATTATTACGTTAAACATTATTATTATTATAGTCAACATCACCACCATAACCACCTTCAATACCACCTTCAACACTACCATCAACACCACCACCACCACCACCACCATCAACACCACCATCAACACCACCATCACCACCACCTTCAACACCACCACCACCACCACCATCACCACCACCATCAACACCACCTCAAACAACATCACACCATCTCAACACCACCATCAACACACCATTCAACAACCCAACACCACCATCAACACCACCATCAACACCACCTCAACACTACCCTCACACACTCACACCACCTCAACACCACACCATCACACCACCACCACACACACCACCACTCAACACCACCACCATCATCAACACCACCTTCAACACCATCACCTTCAACACCACCACCAACACCACCATCAACACCACCTTCAACACCACCACCAACACCACCTTCAACACCACCACCATCAACACCACCATCAACACCACCATCAACACCACCTTCAACACCACCATCAACACCACCACCATCATCACCACCACCACTATCACCACCACCATCACCACCACCATCATCACCACCACCACCATCACCACCATCAACACCACCATCATCACCACCACCACCATCACCACCACCACCATCATCAACACCACCACCACCACCATCACCACCACCACCACCATCAACACCACCACAATCACTACCACTACCATCACCACAACCACAATCACCACCTCCACCACCATCACCACCACCACCACCACCATCACCACCACCACCATCACTACCACCATCAACACTACCACCACCATCACCACTACCACCACCATCACCATCACCACCACCACCACCTCAACCACAATCACCACCTCAACCACCACCACTACCCTCAACCACAATCACTACCTCAACCACCACCACCACCTCAACCACCATGATTGATGGTCACCATCGGATGATGGTGGTGAAAATTAAATTATAGTTAATGAGACTTTCTGTGTCCAGACTTTAGGGACACCCTGTATATATACAGAGAGAAAGAGAGAGAGAGAGAGAGAGAGAGAGAGAGAGAGAGAGAGAGAGAGAGAGAGAGAGAGAGAGAGAGAGAGAGAGAGAGAGAGAGAGAGAGAGAGAGAGAGAGAGAGAGAGAGAGAGAGAGAGAGAGAGAGAGAGAGAGAGAGAGAGAGAGAGTACTTGCTACAAGAAAAATAACTTAGTTCCCGTTGAAATTTGGAGAAAGGGAGAGATGAGCAAGTGAGAGAGAACGGGAGAGAGAGAGAGAGAGAGAGGCATCCCCTAAGTGACGTAGTCAAGATCTGCGCGTAGGTCGACTATTCTGTAGAGACCAAATCACGCCCGGAGAGGCGAGGCAATGTAACAAAGCCTTCCTGATCCCCTAGACATTTCGAGATAATCCGAATGGGAATGAAAATAGAAGAAAATGAGGAATAATGTGAATAGCTGATACCCAAAGACCGAAACATACACGTAATTCTTATTTTTATCCTTCTTTTCGAAATTTAGCGCTGCTTTTTAGTATTTATTGCTTTACGAGAATCTAGAGGTGATAGTGGGATGTCTAGTGTATCGATGTGCTAACTGTGGCGTCAGGACATAATCATGTAGTCTGTAGGAACTGCTTACCATCGCGGGCGGAGTGTTGGTGGCGGCGCAGGTGTGTTGCGCATAACCAACACACCTGGGAGCCGCCACATCCAGGTATTGAATCACATTTACTTAAGATTTCTACAGGAAAGTGAATAGATAGGAAAATCGAGATACCGTTGTTTTCCATAAAAAGTGATGGGTCGATGTTTGGCCAGGCCTCCTCAGAATCTACGACACCAGAGCACCCAGTGTCTTGTATTATCTCGGTGTCCTATTAACTTGCTGTGTTTTCACGAAGGAGTAACAAGTGTGACGTCGTGTATATAATATTATATTGCTACTACCTACCGTGGTTTTGTATGCGTAAGGCAGCTATAGGCTAGAATTAACCGAATCACGGGTGCAGGTCATTTGGTACTGTAGCGATTGGTACTGAGGTAAAGTGTTCCTTAGTTCACTTCGGCCACGGGCCATATAGTCCTTGAGCCAGACCAAAAGTAATGCTCCGGCGGGGGGAGTAATTCTCATTATGATTTTCCATTAGACCAATGTCTCAAGTGTCAGAAAAGGTGTGATGGACATCTGAGAACGGTAGCTTAGTGCCCGGATGGACGCCATCTTTGAAACCACCCAGCTCGAAAATGCCCATTTGGTGGGGTACATTGTTGCACGTGTATCTGGACTTCTATACTAGCTATCGATGTGCGGTTGACGACTAAATATACGTCCAATGTGTACCGTCTAAATAAAAAATAATATGAAGCATTTTGTTATAGATTAATTATTATAAAAATCAATTATCGAAAAAAAATCATATATTTTTCAATATTTTATTATTAGACTTGTACTTTTTTTAGTGAAACAACACTGGTATGATTTTTCCAAATTATGCATTTTGCTACACCGTTTATCTGTCTATAAAAATAACTCAACAAGTACAACATATCATCCACCACGAGTTTACAACAAATATATGAAAAGAGGCATAAAATGACTTAGGCCGCCGCTGGCATTATCTATTCTGACGATAACGCAAGTTAGGAATGCCCGTACGGAGAGGATTTTAACACCATACGATATCTAATAAGCAGGCGGAAATTGTTACATAGGAAATCTGCACTTTGGTGGCCATCTTGGATTTCAAAATGGCCGCCAATTATATTAATTTTTCCTTACTAGAGTTTGGAAAGACGTATGGAGCTGATTTTAACACCATACGTGTATATTCCTAATAGCAAGGGGAGGTATCATTGAACATGTCATGGTTTTAGTCAAATAACACCGGTATGATCTTCCAAATTATAACATTTTGCTAAACCGTTTATCTGTCTATAAAGATTTTCAGGCAATTTGGCCTGCATTATAATAGAGAACAACATATGCTAAAACAATATACAGTGCACACAAAGTTAATCATCAGAGTCGCCATCAGAGTCATTGGCATCCTGAGCCACGATAGCATCATCCTGCACCATGTTGGAGCATCCCTGCAGCTTACACACAACAGTGCACTTCAACCCATTCAGTATGCAGGAGCAATCTGACGGTCGACCGTCCTTCTGCATGTGCATGAGATGAGATTCAAGACGACATCTGGAGCTGGTAGACCCGCCATCCATCGGATTTTGAGCGAACCGCCATCATCGAGTTCCCCAGCCATGTCCTGCTGATGGTGCTGGGACGTCTGGCAGGTTTTTCAAGGCTGCGTCGCCAGATAGCCGCCTGAAAAGTTGGCCCTAAGCGTATGCTGCATCAAGGAGTCTTCACAAGGCGGCAATTGTCCAGATTCGATCTGGCCCTTCTTTGCACAGAACATGTGATAACGGAGTGAATTAGCACCGACGATCTTCGTGTTCCTGGCGTACAGCTGACACGTGAAGGCCTGAATGCTATTGAAGAAAGTCTGTTGGTACATTCCACGAAGATCCCAGATCTGTGAATGCTTGAAGATACAGATCATTCGCTTGCACAAGCTTCAAAGCCTTTATCTTTCCTTGACTAGCCAGAGCACTAACAGTGTCACAAACCCGCTCCATGCATGAAGCCCTGGCAATGCACTGCAAACTCCAGACCCCATACCGCAGCCAACTTTCCAACGTCAATCATTCTGACTCGAACCTTTGTTCCTCGTCTGATGAAGAGCTGACTATCGATGGTTCTGCTGAGTTGAACAAAGTTGGCTGCGGTATTACTCATAAATAAATTAAAATTATCCTGAAAAAATTTAAAGATCTCTTGACTGGGCTAAGCCCCCAATGTTTCAAGATCCTAAATACGCCCCAACATACACGTAACAAGCGTCGCGACACAATCCAGGACTAGTACAAGTAATTGATGCTCCCGTCCAAATGCTCTCTCTCTCTCTCTCTCTCTCTCTCTCTCTCTCTGTCACACCTCTCTCTCTCTCTCTCTCTCTTCTCTCTCTCTCTCTTCTCTCTTTTCTCTCCTCTCTCTCTCTCTCTCTCTCTCTTTTCTCGTCTTCTCTCTTCTCTCTCTCTCTCTCTCTCTCTCTCTCTCTCTCCTCTCTCTCTCTCTCTTTCTCTCTCTCTCTCTGTTTTTTTCTTACTTCTATTATGATGTACACTGTAAAAAATGCAAGGTATAGAAAGGGTATAACCGAGACCACCGAGAGACAAGGCCTGGTGGATCGCCCGTGACGTCACACCATAAGGATAGCACCCGCTCCGCTCCCCGTACATGTTTACCTACCTAATATAATGTTTATCAGTATAAAAGATATACTGTTATCTTCGGAAATGTTTGTTCTATAATATTATCAAATAAAAAAACCGTAAAACACACAAAGAAATGCCATTATGAGACTTTAAAAAAATATGCATTAACTTAAACTCTTCGGCATTTAATATTTTGCTCGCAAACATTTTACATGGAGAATATCAATAGAAGCGGAGTTTAATTAGCTTTCCATTGATATATTTCGTTTAGTGATAAATGAATTAGCGCATGCATAAATTAGCGTTAAGTAAATATAAAAAATCATGAAATCGGGTAATTTCCTACCTAATATATGTTTATCAGTATAAAATATATACTGTTATCTTTGGAAATGTTTGTTCTATAATATTATCAAATAAAAAACCGTAAAACACACTAAAGAAATGCCATTATGAGACTTTCAAGAAATATGCATGAACTTAAACTTTTCGCCATTTAATATTTTGTGAAAAAACTTTTTACATGGAGAATATCAATAGAAGCGAAATTTAATTAGCTTTCCATTGATATATTTCCTTTTCTGAAGGAAGGATTATCCTTGCCACCTCGGATGGTACCAAAAAGTGATTTTGGGGGGTCCGGCCCATGGACTATAAGGAGTAAAGAGTAAAGAGAGGAGGAGGAGGAGGAGGAGGAGGAGGAGGAGGAGGAGGAGAAGAAGAAATATTAAATAAGTAGCAGGAGGAGGAGGAGGAGGAGGAGGAGGAGGAGGAGGAGGAGGAGGAGGAGGAGGAGGGAGGAGAAAGAAGATATGTTATACTTCTAAAAAATGTCCTCCATCTTCTCTCCGTTTCTCCACTTAATTGTTAGCAACTTCCTAATGGTGGGGGGAGAAGGGGAGAGGAGGGGGAGGAATGACTTTAATAACCCTCCTAAACCCTCCATTTTGCCTCCACTCCTCCTCCATTCTTCTCTCCCTCCCTTCCTACTTTCTTTTCAGTTTCCTCTATCCAGTTACTAAAATTTTCCCTTCTCCTCATCATCTCTTTCTCTCCATTCTTTTCTTTCCTCCCGCTTTTTCCTCCTTTCCTCTTTTCTCCAAGTAGTGAAAGTCTCTCCCCTCCCTTATTTTTCTTTTTTTTCTTTTCTTCTCTATTTCCTTACTCTCATTCCAGCAAGTTCCCCTCTCTCTCTCTCTCTCTCTCTCTCTCTCTCTCTCTCTCTCTCTCTCTCTCTCTCTCTCTCTCTCTCTCTCTCTCTCTCTCTCTCTCTCTCTCTCTCTCTGTTTGTATATTTCGTGTTAATTTGCATTCACAACATTGTAAAGCAGAAAGATATAGAAAAGAGAAAGAAAACTGAATGCTAATTCACCTTAGCTTAATTGAGGCACAAGTATATAAATAGACACAGACTGAAGAATACATGGCTAAATAAACCTCTTCCTCTGACCTAACTTAACAACACTGTCGTACGCAGAAAAAAACCCTACATATGTACACTGGTTACTAAGAACTTCCAGGAACACAACAGCTATTCACAGAGGCAATATTGATATAACCAAGCCCTAAGTTATGACGCTGGGGTAACCTATAGTCAAAAATCTTTACCAAGGCGAAAACTCCATTCTATCTTAAGGTCTCATGCTTAAAATGATGGCTATGTTTACCTGATAATATGGTTTACCATGATGAAATACAGCTGAAATTTAGAAGAAGCGTAGTATCAGTATCATATCAGTCAGTAAGCAGCAAAGGTTCAGGACTGTTCACCTTGTTAAATAAAATAGACTATATGTGTGTCAGGTGCTCGGGTAAACTTATCAGGTGAAGTAAAAAGTAAAAAAGTAACGCTAAATTACGAAAATGTATACAAATAAGTATTACGTGTGTTTCGGTCTCTTGGTATTACCTACTCACAATATTCCTTATTTTCTTCTATTTTCATAACCATTCTGATTTTCCCGATATTTCTAGGGCATCAGGAAGGCTTTGAGCCAGGGCCGGATTAAGGGAACGCTACCGGGGCTCTAGCCCCAGGGCCCCCACCAAAAGGAGACCCCACAAAAAGGAGCCTCCTCATAAGCAATGAGTAAAATCAGTGTTTAATTTTTTTTTTTTTTGTACACACGAAACTTTATTTAAGTAAAAAAAAAAAAAACTAGCGGAAATCTACTGGTGTCACTCTTCATAGATCGTCGTTTTCTGTCTCTGCTCTGGGCGGGTTAGTGTTGCCAGATGACGAAAATTTTCACCAGATTCGGAAAACTGGCGAAATTTCAAGCTTCCTGGTGAAAAAAAAGAAAAAAAGTTTGGAACCAGACAATATTCAGGGAAATCTGGTGAAATTGTTAATGACCAGTCATTATTTGATATATACAAATATCAAAAGGCAACTAGAAAGCGCACATACAAGGAACTAGCATTATATGCATGACGGTAGCTATCAGTGGCGTACCTAACTTTGAAAAGTGGGGGGCCAAACAAAACAAAAAGTAGTTTACTAGATCAGGTAACTGAGGAAAGCCAGGGCAAATACTGAGAGGAAAAATGTGCAATAATTAAAAGCAAAGGATGAGGAAAGCAGTAGAGACCAGCACATATTTCTGAGAGGAGAGGAAGGCAGTGAACATCTGAATGTGGAAGAGCTTGTGGATAGGGGCAGATCGAGTAGTAATATAAAATTATGAAAGTGCAAGGGCTATGAAATATTTCTGTGAAAAGTTGGGAGGTATGAAGGAACCTGAGGGCCATAATTTGCATCACATGGAGATGAGTAGGTGCAATGAGGGAAAGAAGATACCTAGAACAAAGTGTTATAAATGGCTGGGAATGATGCAGGATGGAAAGGGAAGTGGAAGAACCAAGTGCGAAATTATTGGAAGGACAAATCAGTGGTTGGGATGAAACAATTATGACATCTGTGCTAAGATATGAAGTGAGGCTTGAAAAGATGAATGATTTAGGTTACCAGATGTATTACGCGCCTGGCGTTATGCAATGGGCAGTAGGTTGGTATGAAGTAAAAAAAAAAAAAAAAAAAAAAAATTATTTTTTTTATTTAAAAATTTAAAAAAAAAAAAAAAAAAAAAAAAAAAAACATTTAAAGCCAAAAAACCTTTTTTTTCAAATACCACCTTTAAAAACCATTTACATCAAAACACACCACCAACCACCACCATAAACCCCAAACCATCAACACCACCATCACACCACCTAAACACCACCTAAAACACCCCAAAACCCCCCCCTCAACACCACCCCACAACCCACCCTAAAACACCACCATCACCCACCTAAACCCCACCTCAACCCACCCTCACACCACCACCAAAACACCACCTACACCCACCTCACCACCACCAACCCCACCTTCAAACCCCACCCCCTTCAACACCACCACCAACACCACCATCAACCCACCTTCAACCCCACCCAACACCACCACCCCACCATCCCCCACCACATCAACCCCACCTAAACACCCTTAAAACCCCCCCCAAACCCCCCCACCATCCACCCCCCCACACCACCACCATCCCACCACCACCATCACCCACCACCATCACCACCACCAACCACCTCACACCACCACCACCATCCCACCCCCACCACAAAAACCACCCCCACCATCACACCACCACCCCATCAACACCACCACAATCATACCACTACCATCACCACAACCACAACCCACCCCCCACCACACCCCCACCACCCCCACCATCCCCACCACCCCCACCTTTACCACCACAACACTACCACCCCCATCCCCATACCACCCCCACCCCATACCCCCCACCACCCCCTCAACCCAATCCCCACTCAACCACCACCACTACCCTCAACCACAATCACCTCAACCCCCCCTCAACCACCATGATTGAGGGTCCCCATCGGATGATGGTGGTGAAAATTTAAATTTATTTAATGAGATTTTCTGTGTCCGACTTTAGGGACCCCCGATATATACAGAGAGAAAGAGAGAAGAGAGAGAGAAAAAGAGAGAGGGGGGGAGAGAGAGGGGGAGAGGGGAGAGAGAGAGAGAGAAGAGAGGGGGAGGGGAGGGAGGGGAGAGAGAGGAGAGAGAGAAGAGAGAGAGAAAAAGAGGAAAAGAAGAGAGAGAGAGGAGAAGAGAGAGGGAGAGAGAGAGAAAGGAGAGAGTACTTGTACAAGAAAAATAATTTAGTTCCCGTTGAAATTTGGAGAAAGGGAGAGTGAGCAAGTGAGGGGAGGGAACGGGAGAAGAGAGAGAGAGAGGAGGCACCCCCTAAGTGACGTAGCCCAAGACTTTTCGCGTGGGGTCGCTATTCTTTAGAGACCAAATCACGCCCGGAGAGGCGAGGCAATGAAACAAACCCTTTCCCTGCCCCCCTAAATTTCGAGAAAACCGAAATGGGAAATGAAAATAGAAGAAAATGGGGAATAGTGAATAGCTGATCCCCAAAGACCGAAACAACATAATTCTTATTTTTATCCTTTTTTTAAAAATTTTTAGCGCGCTTTTTATATTTTTTGGTTTTCGAGAATCTAGAGGTGATAGTGGGATTCTAGTGTATCGATGTCTAACTGGGGCGTCAGGACATAACAGTAGTCTGTGGGAACTGCTTACCTGGGGGGGAGTGTTGGTGGCGGCGCGGGTGTTGCGCTAACCAACACCCTGGGAGCCGCCACACCCCGGTATTAAATCACATTTTAAGTTTTCTACGGGAAAGTGAATAGATGGAAAATCGAGTACCGTTGTTTAAAAAAAATGATGGGTCGATTTTTGGGCCAGGCCTCCTCAGAATCTACGACCCAGACACCAGTGTTTTGTTTTATCTCGGTGTCCTTTTAAAATTGCGTTTTTTCACGAAGGATAAAAAATGTAAACTTTTTTTCTGATATAATATTATATTGTACTACCTACCGTGGTTTTGTAGGTAAGGCAGTAATTTAGAATTAACCGAATCAGGGTGCAGGCATTTGGTCGTACGTTGGTACGGGGTTTAAAGGTTCCTTTAGTTTCACTTCGGCCACGGGCCATAACCCTTGAGCCAGACCAAAAGTAAGCTCCGGCGGGGGGAGAAATTTTCTCATTATGTTTTTCCTTAGCCCAAATGTCTCAAGGTCAGAAAATTTTGGGATGGACATCTGAGAAGGGTTTTAGCTTAGTGCCGGGAGGGAAACGCCATTTTTAAAACCCACCCACTCGAAAAATCCCCTTTTGGTGGGGTACATTGTTGCAGTGTATTGGTTTCTATACTAGCTATCGATGTGCGGTTGACGACTAAATATACTCCAATGTGTCCGTTAAATAAAAAAAATGAAGCATTTTTTTATAGTTAATTATTAAAAAATAAATTTATCAAAAAAAATCATATATTTTTCAAAAAAATTTTTTTTAGACTTGTATTTTTTTTAGTGAAACAACACTGGTAGATTTTCCAAATTATGCATTTTGCTACACCGTTTATCGTCTATAAAAAAAACTAAAAAGTACAACAATCATCCCCCACGATTTTTTACAACAAATATATGTAAAGAGGCTAAAAATTAGGCCGCCGCTGGCATATCTATTCTGCGATAACGAAAGTTAGGAAGTCGTACGGAAGGATTTTAACCCCATACGATATCTAATAAGCAGGCGGAAATTGTTACATAGGAAATCTGCACTTTGTGGCCATCTTGGATTTCAAAAGGCCCCCCAATTATTTAATTATTTTACAGAGTTTGGAAAGCGTATGGACTGATTTTAACACCATACGATGTATATTCCTAATAAGCAAGCGGAGGTATCATTGAACATGTCATTTTAGTCAAAAAACACCGGAATGATCTTAAAATTTATACATTTGCAAAACGTTTATCTGTCTTAAAGATTTTCAGGAAATTTTGGCTGCTTTTATAATAGAGAACAACATATGCATAAAATATACAGTGAACAAAAGTTATCACAGAGTCGCCACAGAGTCTTGGCATCCTGAGCCACGATAGTTTCACTTCCCCCATTACAACCCCCTTTGCAGCTTACCCAAAAACCCCAGGCATAAACCCTTTCGATGAGAGCAAATTGAGGGCCCGACACGTCCTTGCTGTGCGGGGAATGAGTTCAAGCGAATTGGGCTGGTAGCCCCCCCATCCATCGGATTTAGCGAAGCCATCATCGGTTCCCAGCCAGCCCTGTTGCGGGGATTGGCAGGTTTTTCGGCCCTGCGTGCCAGATAGCCGCCTGAATTTTGGGCCCTAAGCGGGATGCTGATCAAATCTTCCAAGGGGCCCCCGGCAATGTCCAGACGTTGGCCCTTCTTTGCACGGGAAAATGTAAACGGAAGTAATACCGACGACTTTGTTCCTGGGTAAGCTACAGTGGGGCTAAGTTGAAAGTTGTTGGGAAATTCCCAATAAATTTAATTTGTTGAAATAAGATCTTGTTTGCCAACCCCAAAGTTTATTTCCTAAATACCCCAACCAAACAACAGGTCACACCCGGCTATGCATAAGCCCGGAATGCCTCCTCCCCCCCCAGCCCTTTCCCTCTCTTTTCTCCCTTTTTTCCCGTTTGGGCTGCTATCATTTCTGCCTTCCCTTTTCTCTTCTCTTTTTTTCCCTTTTTAAAGTCCTTTCTCCCCCCTGTTTCAAATCTAAATACCCCCCAAAAAAAGTAAAAAGGTCCAAACCAACCAGGACAGCGTAATGTGCTCCCGTCCAAAAGTTCCCCCTCCCTCCCCTTTTCCTTCCTTTTTTTTCTTTCTTCTTTCTTCTTTTTTTCTTTTTCTCCTCCCCCCTTTCTTTTTCTTCTTCTCTTCCCTTTTTTTTCTCCCTTTCTGTTTTTTTTTATTTCATTGTTTAAACCTTTGAAGGTATAAAGGGGAAACGGCCACCAAAAATTACCCCCGTAGTAAATAAATCAGCCCCGGTAATTTCCTACCTAATAAAATGTTTTCAGTAAAAATATATGTTATCTTGGAAATTTTTGTTCTATAATTTTATCAAAAAAAAAACCTTTTAAAAACACACTAAAGAAATGCCTTTATGAGACTTTAAAGAATATGCTGAACTTAAATTTTTCCCCGCCATTTAATATTTTGTGAAAAAACTTTTTTACATGGAGAAATCAATAGAAGCAAAAATTTATTAGTTTTCCATGATATTTCCTTTCGAAGGAAGGATTACCCTTTTCCCCCTGGATGGTACCAAAAAGTGTTTTTGGGGGGCCCGGCCCGGGACAAAGGAGAAAAAGAGAAAGAGAGGAGGGGGAGGAGGAGGAGGAGGGGGGAGGAGGAGGGGGGAAAAAAGAAATTTTAAAATAAGAGCAGGAGGAGGAAGGAGGAGGAGGAGGAGGAGGAGGGGAGGAGAAAGAAGATATGTTATACTTCAAAAAAAATGCCTCCATCTTTTCCTTTTTCCCCATTTAATTGTTAGCAATTTCCTAATGGTGGGGGGAAAAGGGGGAGAGGGGGGGGGAAATGACTTTAATAAACCCTCCAAAACCCCTCCTTTTTGCCTCCATCCTCTCCTTCTTCTCTCCCCCCTCCTACTTTCTTTTCAGTTTCCTTATCCAGTTACAAAATTTTCCCTTTCCTCATCATTCTTCCTCTCCATTTTTTTCTTCCTCCCGCTTTTTTTTTCCCTTTTCCAAGTATAAAAGTCTCTCCCCTCCCTTATTTTTTTTTTTTTTTTTTTCTTCCCCTATTTCCTTACTCCATTCCAGCAATTTTCCCCCCTCTCTCTCTCTCTCTCTCTCTGCCCCTCCTCTCTCTCTCCTCTCCTCTCTCTTCTCTCTCTTTTTTTTGTTGTATATTTCGTGTTAATTTGCATTCACAACATTGTAAAGCAGAAAGATATAGAAAAGAGAAAAAAAACGAATGCTTTTCACCTTAGCTTAATTAGGCACAAGGGATTAAATAGAACGACTGAGAATACATGGCTAAATAAACCCTTTCCTCTGACCTAACTAACAACACTGTCGTACGCAAAAAAAACCTACTTGTACATGGTTACTAAAAAACTTCCAGGAACACAACACTATTCACAGAGGCAATATTGAAAACCCAACCCCTAATTTATGACGCTGGGGTCCCTAAGTCAAAAATTTTTCCCAAGGCGAAAACCCCATTCTATTTAAGGTCCATGCTTAAAAGTGGCTATGTTTACCTAAAAAATGTTTACCATGTAAAACAGCTGAAAATTTAGAAGAAGGTAGATCAATCATATCATCAGTAAGCAGAAAAGGTTCAGGATGTTCACCTTTTTAAATAAATAATATTGTGGTCAGGTGCTCGGGTAAACTTTAGGTAAAGTAAAAAGTAAAAAAGAAACCTAAATTACAAAAATGTATACAAAAAAGTTTTACGTGTGTTTGGGTCTTTTTGGTTTTACCTACTCACAATTTTCCCTTTTTTTCTTCTTTTTTCATAACCTTTCTGATTTTCCCGATATTTTAGGGCATCAGGAAGGCTTTGAGCCCAGGGCGGTTTAAGGGAACGCTACCGGGGCTCTACCCCAGGGCCCCCCCCAAAAGGACCCCCAAAAAGGGACTCCTCATAAGCAATGAGTAAAATCAGTGTTTAATTTTTTTTTTTTGTACACACGAAACTTATTTAAGAAAAAAAAAAAAAAATAGCGGAAATCTACTGTGCACTTTTCATAGATCGTCGTTTTTTGTCTCTGCTCTGGGGGGTTAGTGTTGCCAGTGACAAAAATTTTCACCAGATTCGGAAAACTGGCAAAATTTTCAAGCTTCCTGGTAAAAAAAAAAAAAAAAAAATTTTGGGAAACCCGACAATATTCGGGGAAATTGGTAAAATTTTTAATGACCAGTATTTTTTGAATATACAAATAAAAAAGGCAACTAGAAAGGCACATACAAGGAACTAGCTTTTAAGCATGAGGGGTAGCTATCAGGGCTACCAAACTTTGAAAGGGGGGGGCCAAACAAAACAAAAAGTATTTTACTAATCAGGTAACTGGGGAAAAGCCAGGAAAATACTGAGGGGAAAAAATTGAAATAAAAAAGAAAAAGGATGAGGAAAGCATAGAGACCAGCCATATTTCTGAAGGAGAGGAAGGCAGTGAACCTGAATGTGGAAGAGTTTGTGGATGGGGGCCGATCGAGTAGAAATAAAAAAATTTGAAAGGAAAGGGTATGAAAATTTCTGTAAAAAGTTGGGGGGTTTGAAGGAACCTGGGGGCCATAATTTGCATCACATGGAGATGAGTAGGGCAAGGGGGGAAAGAAGATACCTGAACAAATTTTATAAATGGCTGGGAATGATGCGGGAGGGAAAAGGGGAAGGGGAAAAACCCAAGGCGAAAATTAGGAAGGGAAAATCAGGGGTTTGGATGAAAAAATTATGAATCTGTGCAAAATAGAAGGAGGCTTGAAAAGATGAATGATTATAGGTGGTTTCGCAGATGTTTGTACCGCCTGGGGTTTTCATGTAGTGGTGGTGGGGAAGGCATCGGGGGCTGTGTGAGAGACTGAGGCGTGTGTGTGTATCAGGGGGAGGAGGTGGGGGCTAGCCTTACAGGCACATGGTGAATGAGGGGAAGTGGCGGTCGGGTTTTTGGGGAGTGGGTGTTGGGGCGGGGCGGGGAGCGGGGGAGAAAACGTAACCCTTTTTGGGAATTCTTTTCCCGGCACCCCGTGAGGAGTGGGAGGGCGTCCCCGCTTTAAAACCCCAAGAAGGGAAAGGAAAGAGTGGAATTACTACATACGAAAATGCTCCGGGGTTTTTAAGAGGAAAATGCGAATACTGAGATGGTATCGTTCCTGCTTGTTTTTTCTCCAAAGACAGGGAAAGTTATTGTTCCCCCGTAAAATTGTCGCTTTAGGGTTGAAAAGGGGAAATTTAAAAAAAAGCCTGGGACTTTTTGATTGGAAGCAGGAATGAAAAGGGTGCTGACACGAAAAATCTAAATGCCACTAGAAACGATATCACTTTTTGAAAAGGGGGAAGGAAAATGGCAGAGTTTATCAAGAATTATTAAAAACTAACAGCTCAACTGCTGAATTGGTGTAAATTTATGCGCATTGAGGTACAATCAAATTTATTTTCTAAAGTGGATTACCTTCCAGGGGACAGAGAGGTGTGGTTTTAAAAAATGAAATGACTTGGATATGAACTCCCTTTAAAATAGATCCATTTCTTGCAGCTCACACAAACTGCATGCAAAAAAGGGGAGGTCACACCCAATTTTTCTCATCACAATTTTTGAAGAAATAATTGGGAATAATGGGGGGATCTTTTGCGAAGGAAAAATATAAAATCAAAATCAAAAAATTATTCCCTTTTTCCCATCGACTAACCCAATGAGGTTACATTTATCAACTAACTTTAGTCATACGTATAGGAAGACACATTGCCAAAAGGGAAAGGTTTCCGCATTCATAGACAAACGAGGTCACACTGGCGATTTGGCCAAGCCCGTTTGAGTTTTTTGAGGGCCACAAAAATTTATATCAAAGATTTCGGGGGCAGTCCATGATAATGCTGCAAATATGAGGGAAATACAAAGGAATGCAAGCATTTATCAAAGAAAAAAATTTTAGCAGAGTTTGTGCCAGTTGTGGGCATTCCCAGATTTTGAGAAAGGGAGCAGCTAAAAACAGTTCTGCAGCTATTTTACTACTTTGATTTGTTTAAACAACTGATTTTTTTTTACAGCATCCCCGGGACGCTATACTGCTCCAAAAAAAAATTAACAAAAAGGAAAGCGTTGTATTTCCAAGCACTAAGTGAAACCGTTGGTCGCGAGCTGATCAACAAAGGCCCTAGTACATGGGTACAGAAAATAAGAAGGGGTCTTGAGAATTTTGAAAAGAGGGAAAAAAGCTGTGGTCCCAAATGAAGCTAGTAATTTTATAAAAAAATGGTAAATTAGAAACAAAACAATTTTTTTAATTTTGGGAAGAAATTTTTGAAAGATTCAATGCAAAAAAACCAAATTGTACAAAACCTAACATGATTCCAGTACTGCGTAAAGGCACTCAATCTCTGAAAAAACATTTATTTAAAAAAAAAGAGAAAAATAGATAATATGAAACAGCTGGAACCACGTCGGAAAAAAGTATGGTGAGGTTCGCATCGTTGGAAATGTCGTCTTACCACTGGATTTGGTAAAGCAGAGGATGCCCCCGTGAGTTTGAAGGCAAGTTTTTTTACAAACAGCTTATTCCGTTATTGCCATTTGGGCCAATCTCTGAATGACAGAATGCGCTTATGAAAGTATGTGACGTTTTTGGGTTCCTCGTCGCCTGGAAGATATGAATGCGACGAGTCAGTTCCCCGCAGCAGCTTTTGATTTTTTTCAAAAAGACCTAAGTCCAGTCTCGAAGATTAAATGTTTATTTTTCGAATTTTTAAAAAATGCACATAAAAAAGTACAATGAAGTATCCCCTGGCCCAAAAAAACTCTACTTCTACAAAATTCTACTTGATAGGGCTTTAGGGGACTTTTCCAATGTTGGGAAAAAAAGTTGAGGAAACTAATTAGTATTTAAAGGTACCAATTTTTGTGGTGAAAAATCGTTTTCCAAGAGAAAATAATAAAGAACAGACTAAGAGCATCAATGAGCAAGTCGTCTTCAGGTTTGGGTATAATGAGCATTGAAAGTGATATTCTTTTGAAATGGATTTTAAAAGAAATGAAACATTTGCAGTCAGAAAGTACGTAAACCGCATTGTTTTATTAAAAATTGATTACATGAAAAAAATATGGTAAAAAATTCTTTTATGTTTACGAAATTAATTTACAAGCTGCTGTATTTTCTATACTTTTTATTTTTTTGAGAAATATTTTTCTAGGGTTTTAAAAGAAAGATGACTTCAGTTAAAGGGGTATGATGTGCAAGAGCAACAGTACCCGCCGGCATGGGTTTTTGGGGTTTGATCCAGGGGCCCGGGGTTCGAACGTTCGTAAAACGCGTCCTAAAGGGCATCTTTGCACTTGATTGATTTGGGAAAGTTCTAAAGCGTTTAGAGGTATTTTTAAACGATTTGCGAACATCCATCCCCCAAATTTGTTCGTTTTTCCACCTATGCTAAGGTTGTGAAGAGCACTCGCCACTGTTTGTAGGGGCCATGAAAGGTTTTTTTAATATACAAACCATTAAAGTTTGTTTTTAGTTTTTTATTTCATGTGATTGTTTATGGTTGGTCAGGACGTGTAGGGGAATGTAAATTAAATAAAGGGTGCAAGTATGGTATCTGCCGAAAGCTTTTAGGTGATGGAATGAGTGAAGTGCAAATAAAAAAAAAAAATGTTCTTGTGTAGAATGTATAGAGAAGATGAATGGGGGAGGAAGCTGGGGGAAAGGGAAAGGGGGGGGAGAAAAAAAGGAGACAAGGTGGATGGAGAAATGATCAAGTGAAGGTACGGGGAACTAGCAATACAGGATTTTGTACCAAGTTGTTTTGTACCCGGTTTTTTTAGTTTTGTACCTGATTTGAGTTTTTTCGTACTCCTGGTTGTCGTTTTGACTCTGTCACAAGGTTAAACTTGAGCTGAGTGTACGAAAGACTATAGTTTTATAAGACTACGAAACAACTTTTTGTCTACGAAAGACGAATCTACTGGTGTACGAAAAATTGGTGAACTGACTGCTCCCCTTCATCAATGCTAGGAAGGCAAAAATAAGAGACATTCGAGCACGGGGTACTAGGCTGGAAAGCAGTATGGATACTGTAGGGGAAAAGGAAATACATAAAGGGATAAGTGCAGTTTAGACCCAAAACAATTTCAACACAACCAAACGGTTTGGGTTTTAAGATCCTGAACTTTTGTTCTTATTATAAGAGATTTCAAACCCCCCAAAAGCTGTCGGAAATGAAAAAATAACCAGGGGGTCTGGGGGGGGGGAAAACCCCCCCCCTCCCGGGGGGTTTGGTTACTAATCAAAGCCGGGTCAGATTAGTAAATAGCAGGGGGTTTGTTGCCCCCCCATTATGTCAGAGGAGTGCTATTGGCATAAGAGAATATTGGTTGCAACTGCTATTCCTAAAAGAGGTGTAGAGGATAAAAAAAGTGTGATTGGGGGGCAAGAAAGTCTGAGAAGGTAGTAGTTTTACACTTTAAAGGGGAGAGTATTGGTCAATAGGGAGTATTGGTTGAAACGCAATTTACCCAAAAGAGATGTAGAGGATAAAGGAAAGTGGGGGATTGGGGGGGCAAGGATGCTGAGAAGAGTAGGTACACTTAATGGAGATTATTGGGCAATAGGGAGTTTTTGGTTTTAACGCATATTTACCTAAAGAGTATGTAAGGATAAAGGAATGTGTGATTTGGGGGGAAAAATGCTGAGAAAAGAGGTACACTTACTCCAACTCTAAAAGATGGGATAAGTAATGCGAAAAAATTTAAAGAATGGTTTAGTGATGGGAAACTGGGGTAGTGAGATTTATTTTAGGCAAGTTCACGACCCTGAAATTGTGGGGTTAAAAACACAAAAAAACACTAGAAGCAGGGTTTCATTTCAACCTAACCCATTACGTAATAGTCAGGTCGGGATTATTTCGGTGCTGAGCTGGGGGGGAATCACCCCCCCTCAAACACTAACCTAAACCTAGACTAAGTCAACTGGCCCAAATAACCTAACCTAACTGCAGGGTATTGGTGGGATTTAATCCCAACCAGAAACACGGATTTAAAAGGAACATGCCACAAAAAAATAGGAAAATCGGCGAGAAATTCCTATCGGCGACCGTTCCAGGTATTGTTAGCTATTGGATAATGTCCCTTAATAATACCCCCCCAAAATGGGGGGTATTAGTTTTTAGTGGGCTTTTTAAAAGTCTAGGGTTTTTACTACATCATCGTGTAGACGGAAAAATAAGTTCGGCCCCAAATGTTTAAAAGCCACTACCGAATTTTTCTAATTGGGTGTAAATGGCAGCAATTTAAACATTCAATTCATATTAATTTTTCGCATGGCTAAAACGGTAAAAATAAACCTTTCCCCCCCGGTTAACCGGTCTTTCGCCCACCGTCAATTTGCCCACAAAAATTTCCCCACTGTAAGAGTCAATTCGCCCCCCTCTAAAGTCAATTTGCCCACACGATCCATGTCACGGGTCATGTAACTATATCTCCCCTGGAGAAATGGAAATGAACCCCCCAGTAAAATTGGGCGAAATGACGGTACATTTAGTGTTTGCCCATACTCTCCCACTTCCCCAAAAAATTTTTGGGGGCCTGTGGAAATGCGGGGTTTTTTGGGTGGGGAACAAATTTTGCGTCGGAAAACATAAATTTAAAAAGGTTTTGTAGGCGGGGTAAAATCCTAGATCTAGTTAATTGCCCTTTACTAGAGAAAATTTCCTAACCCAAAAAAAACCAACCTAACCAAAAAATTTCCCCCCACCTAGCAGGGGGGTTGACCACCCCATAACCTAACCTAACCAAAACCCAACCCAAGCAACCTACCCAACCCAAAACTAACCTATCCCAACCCAACCAATTAACCTAACTAACCTAAAAAAATATAACCAAACTACCCAAATTGCTACCCTAACCCAGCCTAAAAAATCAACCTAACCTCCTAGGGGGGGGGGTTTGGGGGGGTCTCTACACACTAAACAAATATAACCTAAATCCCAGCTCCTAGACTCCCTAGTTGGGCGAAAAATTTTTCACAGTGTGGGGAATTTACGTGTGGGCGAAAGATCCATGGTTGGCGAAATGTCACGTAAGCGAAATGACCGGATACCTCCCCGCCCTTATTAGTGTTTTTTCTCTCCAACCTTCACAAATCCATTTGATTCCCCTAAAACGTAATTATAAAGGGGAGAGTTACCCCCCCTTTAAAATCCCCCTTTCCCCACCTAAAGTCCCAAATACCCCCAAAAAAATACTAAACCCAACCCCATTATAACCCCTTTTTTAACCCTACCAATTAAACCCCCCTAGCGGGGACCTAAGGGCAGGAAAGAAATTTAATTTTACCAGTTCAGGTTATATTGAGGTTAAAGTTTGTAATTTTTTGTGGGGAGCTCAGGGGGTTATTAGTCAGCAAAAGTCTTCGTTTCAGATATTTCCCCTTTGGGGGGGGCATCATCAGGCAATGCGGCATGATATTTGGGTTTAATTTTAAGCATTATGATTGGCTCAACTTTAAAGGGTTTATTAAATCTTTCCTCTGATTTGGCCCCAAACGACAGTCATGAGTTCCATTCCCAGGTCGGAACGGAAAGGAACGAGTTGAAAATCGCATCATCGTGAGCTAAGAACTTTTGGGCGATCCTTTTAAAATACATTTTTGTTGTGTAGCCCCAAGATCTAAAGGGCCCCTATGAACACTCTAAATGTCTTAGGGCGGAAAAACTTTCGAAAAGTTCAAAATCCAGCCCCAGTTTGTATATATAAAATTTTTTTTTTTTAATTTCTTGAATCTGGGGGTGATGTGAAATTAACAGTAGGGCCCACGTATTTTATAATCTTCACTCTACCCATTAATTTGCTTTTAAGCGAATATTTTAAAAACATTTGGGAAGCTCAAAACCCAAAAAAATTTGCCGCCTCGTTCATCCTTTATCTCTGAATACCATCTAGCATTAAAGTTCTTTTGCCAAACATAGGCCTCAAATACCCACAAAAAAGCTTTAAATTTTTGTGCAATATAGGGCCCCACAAAAATGAGCCCCAGGGCCCCCACAGC
>JACEEZ010012345.1:95000-170203 GCA_016584305.1 Chionoecetes opilio | reverse complement strand
AATATTCCTATATTATCTAAAATTACTAACTAATAAATAAAATATAATTTGTACTTAACGGACCTTGGTGTGTATGCTGTCTGAGTTGGTAGAGGACTGAATGAACACTAGTTGTGTGGGTGACATTTCAGCTTGTGTGGGGCGATCGAACCGAGAGTCGGGCAATCGAAACAGTGGTAGTCATTTGAGTATATGTAGTTGGTGTGAAATGACTTGGTTATTAAGATCAGGGGACAAATGCTTGATGTGTATAGCTTCTAATAATTTAATGGGCAGCGTGTGTTTGTTCTTAGGCCACTCGACGGTGCAGAGAAAGATTTTAAGTGGATTTTACAGCCCTCATCAAGGATAATTAAACAAGATGTGGAAATTATCCATCAACTACCCTCTCATAATTGGTAGAGTGGTGGTTTTGTTCCCCCCCCCCCCTTGTGAGGGAGGTATTTTCCACTCGTCATAGGGGAGTACGTATAGGGATGTATGTATAATTATAATGGTAATGGGTAATATTAAGGTAATTTAAGTAAATGATTAGTACTGGGATAGGATAAATTAATATTCTCAGTGCTATTAACCATTTGCACCTTATATAATTAGCACCTTGATTGGAGCGCGGTCATTGGCTATCGTCATTAGATTCTAGGCCATAGGGAATAAAATACGTGGCTAAGGACCAGGTAGCCGGGCTCGTCGCCGCTCACGAGATCAGTACACTCCACCCCACCGTGAGGATAACATCAATTGTTAATATACGTGCTTGTCTATAAGTACAAGTTCACGCCAGGCCCTCGCCTTAATAACCTCTCTTACTAATATACGTGCTTGTATAATGAAGAGATTTGTACATACGTCGTTAATTGTACATATAGTGCAAAGACAATAGGACTGTGTTAAAATTCAGCACAAGAGATAACAATCCGCCGCGTCAAGTTAATGGTGGGATAACCGATTGACGTCTCGATAACAACTACCGCTTCCAGCCCTCCACCTCTGTCTTTCACGGGCGGCTCTGATCATGCGCGACCACATCGGATCACAGAACAGGCAGTATTAATCCAGCCTACAGCCGTTTTCAACCCACTATCCACCGATAAGTATCCTAGTTAGTTGATTAGCTAGGATAATGTGTCGGGAGATAGGCATGGGTTTGATTGATTAGGTAAGAACCCTCATATTAAATATGTATGTGACATAAATTCCCACACAAGATAGGTAACACCTCGAAATAAGTAGCACCTTTAAACCTTACACCCCCGCCGTTCCTTACTTATTTACCACAAAATACTCCTTTATAAGTTATTAACCATGACGTGTGTGCTACTGTGGTTTCTGGAGGTACTGGAGGAGACAGGAGAGAAGAGAGGAAGGCATTGTGACAGTGTTATTGCCGTATAACACTGTCACACAACCATCAGCTGACGCCCTCACTCACTCAGACCAAAACAAATTTAAAAAATTTTGTATCCCAGGTGAAATAGACAAGGGAAGAGTTGACAAATCTGTTAACAAAGGAGACAAAATTTGAAGAGAACCTATGAAGCGATACTAAGCGTCAAAGGTCACAAGAAGAAGACTAATCGAGAGAGACAGAGATGGAACTTATTAACAAGATAATCCCTTCACCTGCCTTGTCATACATAAAAGCACACTAATATAGACATAAAACGTGTACAGAGCTAGATCACTCAATGCCTTGCTCTTACTAACTAATCACTACACTAATGCTTTCCTCCCTTCTCTACGGTACCTCCAATGCCTTCCTCTCTTCTTTCCTGTCTCCTCCAGTACCTCCAGCAACCACAGTACCACACACGTCCTTGTTAATCACTTACAAAGGAGTATTTTGTGGTAAATAAGTAAGGATCGGCAGGGGTGTGAGGTCAGGTGCTACTTATTTCGAGGTTACTTATTTTATGCAACTCCAGTTCAAAGGCCTGGGCAGAGATGCTCGAAAGAGTTACGGGCCCGTAAGTATTACCCTAAGGGACTTTTACCTCGTAGCGCCTCTTAGGGAGATGCTCAAACCGTTTTCTCACTTGCTACGGGACCGCGAGGCTAAGGGTGGTCGGGAGCACCCTTAACTCCCTAAGGGAGTGAAATTTGAAGCGGCTAGAGATCAACAAACAATAAATTACAAGTTGTATCACTATACTTTATGTTTATTGTGTATTATAGAGCCATTTCATGCTTGCCTGTTTGAAATGTGATGTGTTTATTGCTTCATTGACTCCATATATATCATATTTAACATACAATACCTATAGTACTTGTAATAAATTCATATCAGGGCAAACCTATATATTAAATATATATATCGGTCGACTTCTTGAATCAAAACGTATAGTTCATCATACAAGTTTGGCCGCTATAATGATCCGGTGGTGGTGGTGGTATCAAATGTCTGACGTACTAGTACACACGCACGTATACACACAAGCAAGGATATTATAAAGTTATACTATCCTTGCACACAAGTGTCACGTGTGTCACAGTGAGGTGTTAGCCCCCCCCGTGTGTCTTGTCTGACCTAAAGAGCGAACGCGCAGTTCTTGTCCACTATAACAGAGTACCGCCAGGGCCACGGATACGGCATACGTACGGCGCGGGCCAGCAGTGGTCTATAGATACTAATTTCGGGCAAGCGACTGGAACCTATGATCAGCGAATCAAGGTATACCCTGGGTACGTCTCTGTAGTAATCAGTGGGAGAATATTACGCTGAAAGGCTAATGTGGCAGCTATGTATTATTGTAACATTCTGGCGATAGTGAGCTAAAATCGGCCCTATTTCGGAAATCGGCTGATCTTAGCTCAACACCGGCAAACATAGTTTTTAGGTTTAGGTTAAGTTATGTTTAGGTCTGGTTTAGGTTAGGTAAGGTTTATGATAGGTTTGTGTTAAGTTTTGTAGAGTTATTTAGGTTAAATAAGCGTCCGCGGGACGATTTCCGAAAGAGGCCGATTTTAGCACAACAGCGGCATTTGAAGTCTTTAAATTTATTTATCGGGCTCCCTGACAGCTGAGAGCATGATGATTGGCTAGATAAAGCCGCGTCATGCGAGGCGCTGCTCTGTGATTGGTCAGCAGAATTTCCCCACACATATCCCTAAAATATCCCTATATTCCCCACCCAGAGGCCACCGATAACCGTACGGGAGTGACGGCTCAGTACGAGCATCTCCCTCAGCCTACCCTCGTAAGGTTATTGTAGCCATACACTCGTAAGTTGTCCCTTACGAGGGATTTTCGAGCATCCCTGCCCTGGCCTATGAAGAAAAGGCCACCTGTAATATCAAGAGCAAGATCAATTATCGTTCGTAGGACAGAATATGTGTGTGGGAGAACGCCGGACTAAAGGCTTCACCGACAGCATCCGCTGGGTGACTCCCAACTCAAGCTCAAGCTCCTCTCCTCCTTCTCTCCTCTACATAGTGTTGGCCGAAGTCACCACCCCGGGAGGCAGATCACAAACCCTTGGCTAACACCCGGTACCCATTCACTGCTGGGTGGTCAGGGGCTTGGGGCATTTTCAGGATTTTTTTGGGGGGAAAAAGTGAGTCTTCTAAGCTGTATAATACGGTAGGTACACTTCGGACTGGACTAAATAAACAGTTTTACAGTGTTTTCAATACCCGAGTTTCGCGAGTTTCGCGCTATGCCTAGGGAAGAAAGCAAGCGAGAAACTCGGAAGGGTACTGTAATTGTATATATACACACAAACCTCGATTTCCCGGACTAATAGGGGGGGAGGACTGGTCCGGGAACCGCAAAAGTCCGGGAATCGCAAGTAAAAAAAAAAAAAAAAAAAAAAAAAGTTCGATGCCATTACCCACCCCTGGACGTTTATCCTACTCTAGTATTTACTGTCCGGCAACCGACAATATCAACTACCCCGCCGCGGACTTTTATGTCCGCTGAGCATGCAGCCACCTGGCGGGAGGCAGCAGAAAGTGTTCAATAGTCTCAAGAGACGTTCCTGCACCAGGGGCAGTGGGGGTCAGGGGACTAACGGAAGCTGTGCAGGTGAACTGTGAGTGTCGTGTGCCCAAATGTAAACAATACGACTGCTGAGCATGCTGCCACCTGGCGGGAGGCAGCAGAAAGTGTTCAATAGTCTCAGAAATGTTCTTGCACCAGGGGCAGTGGGAGTCAGGTGACTGACGGAGGCTGTGCAGGTGAACCGTGAATGTCGTGTGCCCAAATGTAAACAATACGACCGCTGAGCATGCTGCCACCTGGTGAGAGGCGCGGACACTGACCAGGGGTGACAGGAGACGCTCAGACCACCGGACAACTTGGTCAATTTACGAACAGGACCAGGCATTTCAACGTAAAAAAAATAAAAATAATAATAATAATAATTGTCCGAGACTGACATATCCCCGGACCTCGGATTTTGTCCGGCAAATCCGATATCCGGGAAATCGAGGTCCGGGAAATCGAGGTTTGTGTGTATATATTATATATATATATATATATATATATATATATATATATATATATATATATATATATATATATATATATATACAGGAGAACCTCGTTTATCCGGCACCCTCGGGGGGGAGCGCATGCCGGATAACTCATTTTGCCGTTGTTTTGAGAGTTACTCCTATGGAATCCCCCAAAATCCCTTTTTTTTTTTTTTTTTTTTTTTTTTTTTTTCCCCCATCACAAGGAACTAGCCAAGGGCACAACAAAAATGGGTAACACAAAGGCCGCTTAGTTGCCAGTCCCTATAAAGAAGACAGTCAGAGAATAAAATAAAAAAGAGGGGTGAGCCAATTTAGTTCGGGAGGTGTCTTGTTACTCTTCTTTTGAAAAGATGTAAGTCATAGGAAAGGGGAAAAACAGAAACAGGAAGAGAGTTCCAGAGTTTATCAGTGAAAAAAAAAAAAAAAAAAAAAAAAAAAAAAAAAAAAAAAAAAGCCTGGGTCGATTAGTGCCGTTGTTTTGAGGCTACCGTTGTTTTAAATGCCGGTTAAACGAGGTTCTCCTGTATATATATATATATATATATATATATATATATATATATATATATATATATATAATTACACTCACCAGGACTTAATAAGCGTTAATGGTTTTTTTCTTCTGATTATGGGCATGTCGCTAGTTTTGCGGACTTGTTCGTTAGTTATGAAACTTGCGTTTTTTGCGGGGGGATAAAGCGGGATGTTCGCTTGCAAGCGATCACTTTCCTCTTGCTGTAACCCAGCAGAAAACGCTCACTGTCGCTTGTTCCATGTAAAATGCGGCAATGCGGTGGCTGAGATGTAAGCAAAACCAAGATCAAATTACAATTTTGACCCTCTAGATATTTTCACACTGGGACGTATACTATACCGACCTAATCAGAAAAAGTGTGCAGATTCAGGAACTGTGCTTAATTTTTTTTTGTGATCATAAGTAGCCAAGCAATGAAGAGTTGAAGCCAAATAAGTGGGAGAAAATATTTATGCATTATTTACTTAACCCTCATTTTCGTATATTTGTCCTTACACTACAGTTATAAATTTATATTAGTGCAATGCAAAATATCATCAAGAAAATTATAATGTTCTCAGTTTTTCTTAAAATCAAGTGGTATTGTCAGGAAATCGGGCAAGAGTGAAGTCTGTGAAGGTGTTGATTTTTTATTTTGGAGATGGCCACCGGTCCATCTCCGACGACGACAACTGTATACCACAGTTATATACCTAGAGTGCGCAATGAGGAAAATAATAATAATCATTATATATGAGTACACCATGAGTATTATGAGTATTATGACGATGTGATGGTATATAACTTTGTGCTGTAGACCCTGGACGCACACTCTAGTCTTTAGCTCAATGTTCTGGTGTAAACACTATTCGAATACATATAAAACAATATATAAGCTGTGACAATTACATAATCCTTAATTACACGCCGCAACCTCACTTACTTTATTCAAACTTTTATGACGAGATATTTTTAATAAGAAAGATTGATTGATTTTGACGGAAGTACACTGTTGTCATTCTTTTATTGAAGCAGAAAGCCTCGCCACATCACCCGAACGCGGACAGTGCCGGGCAGTACTTCGTTTGCTCAGCTAGAGTTTCGCTAGCCGAAAACAGGACCTTCACCTATAGACCACAGGTGTCATTATAACGACATTCATAGAAAATGTCAAAATATTTCTGAATCAAATTCCTCTCGTGACTTCTGGCATCTAGCTAATAACATATCTTATAATATTTCTTCTTCATCTTTCTATCCTATGCTTCACCCAGATGGTTTCACAGCTGTCTCATATATTTCTAAAGCTGAACTTTTCGCTCAAACCTTTGCTGAAAATTCCACTCTGGTTGATGAAGGGCTTGTTCCTTTTTCTCCTCCACCCTCTGACTATATTATGCCTGTTATTAAGATCCTTCATAATGATGTTTTCTTTGCCCTTTCTGGCCTAGATCCTCGGAAGGCTTATGGTCCTGATGGAGTCCCTCCTATTGTTCTCAAAAACTGTGCTTCTGTGCTTGCACCGTGCCTGGTCAAACTTTTCCGTCTTTGCCTATCTACTTCCACCTTTCCTTCTTGCTGGAAGTTTGCTCACATCCAACCTGTTCCTAAGAAGGATGACCGTTCTAATCCTTCAAACTACCGTCCTATAGCTTTGACTTCCTGCCTTTCTAAAGCTTTTGAATCTATACTTAATAAGAAGATTCTTAAGCATCTATCTGCTCACAATCTTCTATCTGATCGTCAGTACGGTTTCCGTAAAGGGCGATCTACTGGTGATCTTCTAGCTTTCCTAGCTGAATCTTGGTCATCCTCCTTTAGGGGTTTCGGTGAAACTTTTGCTGTTGCCCTTGACATATCAAAAGCTTTTGATAAAGTCTGGCACAAATCTTTAATTTCCAAACTACCCTCATTCGGCTTCTATCCTTCTCTCTGTACCTTCATCTTAAGTTTCCTTTCAAACCGTTCTATTGCAGCTACTGTAGACGGACATTGTTCTTTTCCTAAGTCTATCAATAGTGGTGTTCCTCAGGGTTCTGTCCTATCACACACTCTCTTTCTATTATTCATTAATGATCTTCTAAGTCTAACTCAAATCCCTATCCACTCCTACGCTGATGATTCTACCCTGCATTTTTCAACGTCGTTTATTAGACGTCCAATTCAACTGGAACTAAGTGATTCACGGAGAGATGCCACCGAGCGCCTAATTCAGATCTTTCTATAATTTCTGACTGGGGCAAAGCAAACCTTGTTTTGTTCAATGCCTAAAAAACCCAATTTTTTCACCTATCTACTCGACAAAACCTACCAGATTGGCGTTCTCGGTGACCCGAGTTGGATCCCCGATGAGAACCATAATCCACTTTAAATCTTTTTGCACCATCGAGTGGCCTAAGCACACCCGCATGCTGCCCATTAACTCTACCTTCGATTGTGAGTGCATCGGAAGACACAGGGGGGCGGCATGGGCCTACTCTAATCACAGGCGTCACTATAAAATACACCACACCATGTATGGTGTATGTCTCACATGTTTGGGGGGGATCCACTCATACAGTTTCCCTAAACAGGGTTGAGTCAAAAGCTTTTCGTCTCATCAACTCCTCTCCTCTGACTGACTGTCTTCAATCTTTAAATCACCGCCGCAATGTTGCTTCTCTTGCTATCTTCTACCGTTATTTTCATGCTCACTGCTCTTCTGAACTTGCTAACTGCATGCCTCCCCCCCTCCTGCGGCCTCGCTGCACAAGACTTTCTACTCATTCTCATCCCTATTCTGTCCATCTTCCTAATGCAAGAGTTAATCAGTATATTTACTCTTTCATCCCTTTCACTGGTAAACTCTGGAACTCTCTTCCGGTTTCTGTTTTTCCACCTTCCTACGACTTCAATTTATTCAAGAGAGGAGTGATAACTGACAAGACACTTCCCGAACTAAATTGGCCCACCCCCATTTCTTTATTCTCTTACTGTCTTTTTTACAGGGACTGGCAACTAAAGCCCCGTTCACATCTTCCGATTACGACCAGTCGGGGCAGTGCTGCGACTGGAGCACGTGTTATTTTACCGTGGGAAAAATCAATCTTTCCCACACTTTCTCCCTATCGACGGAAGACAGAGAGAGAGAGGAAAATTGGAAATTTTTGAGATATTTATTGACATTATTATTATTATTATCGTCATCATTATCCACTATAAATAGAGCATTGAAAAGTGGTGTGGGGGATGGGCAAGAGCACTGCCCACATCTACAACCACTCGGCGTCAGTCGCAGCACGGCTGGGAACAGTCGCCGCATGACGGCAACCGTGGTTGCCGTCACCACGGTTGCCGTCGTGCTGCGACTGCTGGCGACTGTCGTCGCATGACGGCAACCCAATATTGGCGGTTAAATTCGTTTTAGTCCGCGACTGTCTGCGACTATCGCCGACAGTGGGGGGGGGGGGGGGCTTAAGCGTGCTTTTTGTTACCTCTTTTTTTTGTACCCTAGGCCAGTCCTTTGTGATGTAAAAAAAATATATATAATAATAATAATTATCCAGCCTGCACCACCACGGACAAGGGCCAACCATCACGACCCTCCAGAATGCGCAGGACCAAAGTTAGTCACCAAACACCTAAGCCCTCAAGGAAAGAAACATAATAATAGCCTTCAGACGCTATAGCCTCCAACATAAAAAAATAAATAAAAAGAGAGAGAGAGAGAGAGAGAGAGAGAGAGAGAGAGAGAGAGAGAGAGAGAGAGAGAGAGAGAGATTAAAATAGGTGGATATGGTACAGGAAAAGTGGGTGTGGTACTGTGTGGTTGTGTGTGTGTAGGGTGGGTGGGTGGAAGACTGATTCAGTTTTTTTCTTCATACTTTTTTTACATTTGTGCCTATAGCGCCTGTAGGCAGTGACCTTTAGGCTCCGATGGTAGACCCTGGAGGTTCACTTGAGAGCTGTGATGGTTGGCCCTCGCCCGTCGTGAGGCAGACAGGATTTTTATAGTGACGCCTGTGATTAGAGGCTCATGCCACCCCCGTGTCCTCCGATGCACTCGCAATCGAAGGCAGAGTTAATGGGCAGCATATGGGTGTTCTTAGGCCACTCGACGGTTGCAGAAAGATTTAAAGTGGATTTTGGTTCTCATCGGGGATCAAACTCGGGTCACTGAGAACGCCACTCGGAGACGCTAACCACTCTGTTACCGCCTCCCCGAACCATGCCTCGCCGTGATTTTGACGAGACTGTATGTGTGTAGGTGTGTATTCATCTCATCTACACTACCCTCCCGAGTTTCACGATTGCTTTATTCCGAAGGCATAGCGCGAAACTCGCGGATCGCAAAACTCTGGTATTATAAACCCTGTAAAAATGCTTATTTAGTCCGGTGCGAGGCGTAGTACCATTTTTTAAGGCTTATTAAACTCACGTTTTCCTCAAAAAAACCCAGAAAAATACTAATGGTCTTCTAAGACTAATGTTGTAGTACTTCGTCAGTACTCAGTACCTCAGTACTTACCTGTTACAAGTATTTCAAATACCATAAGACATTCAAATAATTTGAAATAAACTATCTGGCCTCACAGTGTGATGTTTGTTCCACATCTAAGGCTCGGCAGATTGCCGCCGCCAACAGCGCCATCTATCGTCTGCTATCGATCCCCGGCCGGGCGGAGCGGAAATAGATGGGCTGTTGTCATAAAAAAGTTTTTTTCGAGCCACTTCCTTCATTTCCTGACATCACCCTGATGATATCTACAATCTTGTTCAGGACACAACACTGACAACGGCACTGCGTGTCGGCAGCACCGACGGTGATGAGTAGTAGTGTGTACTGTGTGGTAAGGCAGCGCGCGAATCCAGCAGTATGAAGACGTATCCCATACGTGTACGAAGTGTATCCCATACGTGAACGAAGCAGCGCGTGACGCCAGCAGTAGGAAGACGTATCCCATACGTGTACAAAGTGTATCTCATACATGTACGAAGCAGCTCGTGACGCCAGCAGTAGGAAGACGTATCCCATACGTGTACAAAGTGTATCTCATACATGTACGAAGCAGCTCGTGACGCCAGCAGTAGGAAGACGTATCCCATACGTGTACAAAGTGTATCCCATACATGTACGAAAAAGCCCCCCCCCCCCCCCCCCCCCCCGATGAACACTAAGGAGTGGGAGTGACCTCACGCCCCGCCCACCTGTGACCTGACTGTGGCTGCGGCTACAGCGGCGGGCTGATGCCCGCTCATTTATTACTGGTTTTATGTGTATGTATGTGCATATGTATATGTATATGTATATATATTATGTAATAGATGTAAATAAATAAATAAAAAAAAATTAAAAATACGAAGCAGCGCGTGACGCCAGCAGTAGGAAGACGTATCCCATACGTGTACAAAGTGTATCCCATACATGTACGAAGCAGCGCGTGACGCCAGCAGTAGGAAGACGTATCCCATACGTGTACGAAGCAGTGCAAAACTCGGGGAGATAATGCGCGAAAGTCGGGATGGTAAGAATTTAGGACTCGGCGCGAAACTCGAGGATCGCGAAACTCGCATAGCGTGAAACTCGGGAGGGTAGTGTATTCATTCAGTTGTATTCATCTAGTTGTATTTTACAGGGCCTGAGCAACACTCGTATGGCCCCATCTCCATATCAACTTTTTTTTTTTTTTATCATTCATCCTTAGTTCTTAGTGTTGACCGAAGCCACCACCCCGGGAGGCGGGTCACAAACCCCCGGCTAACACCCGGTACCCATTCACTGCTGGGTGGACAGGGGCTCGGGTTTTAAGAAGACAGCCCGTCTGTCTTCGCTCCGCCCGGGGATCGAACCCGGGACTTCTCGGTTGTGAGCCAAGCGTGCTAACCCTTACAGTACGGAGTTCCCAAAGTGTGTGTGTGTTTGTGTGTGGTAGGCGCTCTCATTCTACCTGTTCTTTTATGACTTCATCTATCTAATTGCATGAGTGGTGGTCACCCAGTAAACAAAGAGCAGCATCACTTGTGTTATTCGTGTTCAGGCGTTAACGTGTAAACAGGGCCATATGGTCATGTGTTTGTGGCGGCTTCATGTTTTTTTGTGCTTTTTTTTTAGTTCTAACGGATACTTAATTGTCTCAACATGCCTGAAAAACCCAAGAGTGGAGCCAGTGGTAATGGCAATAGTAAGAAGCATTGAATTACACCATTTAAAGCTGATATAATATACTTTTTAGTATTGTTGAGATAGACCTGTACAGTACAAATATTTGCGTAAGTATTTGCTTGTTACTAGAGTGATATTGTATTTGGTATATTTCTAGTTGCCTACCAGCCCCAGGAAACGATTAACTACGTATTTAGGAGAGTACCTGTATTTTAAAAACACCTTCCAACCAGAAAGTAGAAAATCTGAATATTTTTGTCTCCTACAGGTGTTTTCTACATGTACATGGGCCTAGCTGGTCTTGGTCTCATCCTTTTCTTCTTTCTTCTGCCGGAAACTCGAGGTGTACCACTGGAGGAAATGGACAAGATATTTTCCAAGCCACTTTTCTCAAGGTTCAGGAGATAGAAGAAACAACTAAACTAACAAATCCAAAGATGTGTTCCAGGAAGCAGTGGTAGTATTTATGTGTGTAGGAACCTATTTGTTATTTGCAATTTGTTTTCTTTCATTTGATAAAGACAGCCTATATTATGCTGTCATAATCACAATCTCACAATCATAATGTCTCAATCATGACTGATGTCTCATCAGCATTATGTGATTGAGTTTTTCTTCCAAAGTAAAGTTTGTACTACATATATCTAAGACAGTGACATTATCTATATTTATTATTGTCCATCATGTATTTTTTAAAGTATGAGTGAACGTATGATTGTATTTCGGAAATTGTGTAGTTCAGTTATGTGCTTGCCTCTTTACTCTCACGATAATATCTTGTCGCATTTATTGCTTCAATATATAAGTTTGCGAAGAACTGCCTCGTTACGGTAACGGTGATTACCACTTTCACTTTCGCCAGCCGGCCTGCTTTGGGGCTTCAAGTACTTGTAAGCCGACTACCACGTCAACACTCACCCCCGTGTCCAGGGGGAAGGGGGTAGTCTAGCCAAGGTGACACCGGTGTGACGGTACAGAAGATCCGCCGTGCCGGCTGGTCCAGTGCATGCGCAGAACTCGGTGCATGTAAATAAACAGACAACGCGGTCTTGTCACTCGGACCAAATAGCACGCTTTAGGGCGGTATAGATGGCCCGACCGTTAAGGAAGATCCGTAGCACAGTTTTTTATATATTATGCAGTAAATTTGAGTTTTATTAAAATGGGGCGCAATATAGGTACACGACAAAGCTGTTCACCATTCATAAATCAACATATTTAGTTATTGTGCATTTCATGGCATATTCCAAATTATCCTGGAGTGACAGAAGACACTCTACCTCAATTTCCACAAATTTAAAGCCAAATTTTGGGTTACTGTTCAACCTTTTGCTGTATACAGTATACATATACCTAATAACATAAAATGTTTAATGTTCTGAGTGATCCTTCCTTACCACACGTACACGTAATTCCTATACGTAAATTCCTTACTACACGTACTTCATTTGCTGTCAAACCTTGGTAAGGCTTCTCAGTGACTAATGTGTAGTGAATTATAATTATGTCCATCCTAACTTTAAATTCAGCTATTCTTGATCAAATGTCGGCGTTATATTGTAAGAATACGATGTCGTATTCTCATCGTTTAACAGAGGCGTCAGCCTTCCAAGTGTTTCATCTGTTTTTACGGCTGAAATAAGTGCTATTTTATATGCTTTCACGGTTATTTTTACCCTTCCGGATGTCTCTTTTACAATTTTTAGTGATTCTTGTAGTGCTCTTCAATCACTGTGTAATTTTAACTCTCCCCATTCGCTGGTCAATGCCATCCTGGAATGGCTTTATCTGATCAAGAGGCGAGACCAGCTCAGCTTTTGGCGTCAGCTTTTGTTGGGTTCTGGCACATGTGGGTGTTGCTGGTAATGAGAAAGCTGATGCCTTGGCAAAAGCTGCAGCTAGAAGACCAGCTCTATCACATTTTGCAGTGGCAGCTACAGATCTACTCTCGGCAATCCATAGATCAGTTCACACCAGTTGGCAGGAGCGATGGAATAATATAGGGCAAAATAAACTACGCACCATCCACCAAAGTATTGAGGACTGGAGCTACGGCGGTCTCTCCCGGAGATGGGAGACTGCCTTGGCATGATTGCGTATTGGTCACACTTTATATACACATGGATTCCTCATGGAGGGGGGCCACCCTCCTTACTGTGATGATTGCTTGGTCCCCTTAACTGTGCGGCACTTGCTGATCGAGTGTCTAAGGCGGGGTTCACACTACACGTTTTTGCTGTCCGTGTCTACGTGGGCGTCGCGATCAGTGACGTCACCCCGTCACTCCCGCAGCCCGCGGAGAAAGAATTGGGAGCTCCGAATAATGTGAGCCTGGACGCGCGTCTCTCAAGGTCAGTGACGTCATCACTGCTCCAGCAACGTTGTGGTTGTAGCCTGGTTCACACTACACAGGCAGGGAGTGACGTCACTGTGACGTACTGTGATGTCACTGATGACAAGACGCACGTAGACTACGGACAGCAGAAACGTGAAGTGTGAACTGGGCACTAGTCTTGGGGACCTACGTGAGCAATTCTTGTCCCGGTGTCGGGGGGGAGAACGGTGCCTACCGTCTCTCCCTGGCATTGGGAGAGGTGTTTCTCCCCGGGACATGAGGTCTATACCTTTATTGAGAGGGTTGGCCTTCTCAACAAGTTATGATATTTTTAATATTCTTGTATTATTGCTTTTAATGCACTATTGTTCTTTTATATATTTTGTTCTTATATATTTTGATTATATCTTAAAATTTGTTTTTTAATATTACTTTTACTGTCTCTTATGTAAGCCGGCGTCAATAATCCTGCAGTTGCGGCGCCTTAAACTATAATATCTATCTATCTATTTTATAAGAATCCATCTTGCATGAAGAGTTGTCAAGATACAATATAACGCGTCGTCTATTTGTTTACAAAACAGAGTTCTGCGCCTGCGCTGGACCAACCGGCACGGGGGATCTTCTGTACCGTCACACCGGGGCCCGGCATCGTTGTGACAGACAGACAGCTAGCCACTCTCACCTCGACAACACCTCCACTACCTGCTGCTGTTCTCAACCCCTGAAAGCACTCACTGGAAAATTAGGCATTCCTCCAGACTGACGCACATTCCACAGACAGACATTCACTGACGTACACCATTCAACACTCCCCGCTGTCTGAAGTGGTATCTACGTTGTTGTAGATTGCTGTTGCAATGCACTTCTTTCCAGACGGCGTTCCAGGGAGTTATTAGGGTGACATTACCCCTGCTCTGATATCGTTACAGTTTGTTGTTTGGTTCCTGTTATTTAGCGGCTAGCCAATAAATTCATTTAATTTATTGTGCAAATATATTCGGGGTAATCATACTCCTTGACTTTTCTTCCCCACATTTTTCAAGATTGGTAATACAGTAAAAGCCTTATAACTCGGCACTGTATAACTCGGAATTTGATATAACTCGGCATGGCAAAGACAAGTTTTTTTTCTTTTTTTTTTCATTTTTTTAATTTTTTTTATAGCACGTGTAGGCAGTGAACTCCATGGGTGGGATGGTAGGCCCTGGAGGCTCACTCGAGGGCTGGGATGGTTGGCCCTCGCCCGTTGGTGGCTCAGGTAGGATTCTTATAGTGACGCCTGTGATTAGAGGCTCATGCCGCCCCCCTGTGTCCTCCCATGCACTCGCAGTTGAAGGTAGAGTTAATGGACATGGCATAATGTTGCAGTAACTAAGTGCTCAAGTGATGTAAAATTAAGTTGTACAGGTACAGTACTGTATACAATACAGTACAGAGTTGTGATTATAAAGTGATTAAAGTGATACCAGTGTTAAAATGCGACTGAGTCCCCCTAACATCTTCTACATGTTACAACAAGGCTCCCCTCTTCTTGGAGTACATGCCTGCTGCTACCCGTTCACTGGTAAGTGTAGTTCTTATGCTTTTACAGTATATTGTATTTTTTTTTTTTTTTTTTTTTTTTTTTTACCCATATCAGAGGACATTGCATAACTCGGCACATTGAATAACTCGGCAAGGGCCAGAGCCCCTATCGTGCCGAGTTATAAGGCTTTTACTGTATTAATTGATAACCACCTCGGCCCTGACAAAAGTTTTACTGGTACATTTTGTGTACCTGTTGCGTCTAAGAGCTGCTAGAAAAAAGAACAAATATTTATTTTGTCCCCGACACACTAAATAAACTGGTTACTTGGAAGGATGATAAGAACACTAAGACTAAAGGAAGCACTAGACTGATGTTGTCGGCATAAAATGAAATGTTGCTTTGGTTTACTTATGGCAAAATTGAAAAAAAAAAAAATAGGGAGTGGTCAGATTGATGGGATGCCACCATGACAATATATCCTGACTGTTCATTTTATGATTTATTTTTATTTTTATACATCACAAAGGACTGGCCAAGGGCACACAAAAAAGAGTTAACACAAAGCCCGCTTAGTTGCCAGTCCTATAAAGAAGACTAAAAGAATAAAAACAAGGGGGGGCCAATTCAGTTCGGAAGGTGTCTTATCACTCTTCTTTTGAAAATATTTAAGTCGTAGGAAGGTGTAAAAATAGAAGCAAGAAGAGTTCCAGTTTGCCAGTGAAAGGGATGAAAGAGTAAAGATACTGATAAACTCATAAACTCTTGCATTAGGAAGATGGACATAATAGGGATGAGAATGAGTAGAAAGTATTGTGCAGCGAGGCCACGGGAGGGGGGGGAAGCATGCAGTTAGCAAGTTCAGAAGAGCAGTGAGCAAATAATAGGTAGTGATAATAGTGAGAAAATAACGGTAGAAGATAGCAAGAGATTGTGGCGGTGATTTAAAGATTGAAAACAGTCAGTCAGAGGAGGGGAGTTGATTAGACGAAAAACTTTTGACTCAACCCTGTTTAGGAAAGCTGTATGAGTGGATCCCCCCCAAACAGTGGCGTAGCTACGGGGGGGCATGGGTGGGCACGTGCCCCCCCCACGAGAAGCCGGTGCCCACCCAGGTGCCCACCCACTGGCCACGGCTGCCGTGTGGTGTGGGAACCGTGTTCCACTAGGTAGGACTGAGGGAGCATGCATGGAGTATTATGAATAATTTCTACTGATGACTTACCCTCGACCTCAAATACAATAAATATTTTTCCTCTGCTTGAAAGAAAGAAACATGCTTCTGAGTCTGAGTTAAATGCATATACTTTCTATTGATCACTTTTAACACCAACGAACATAACTAAATTACACCAGTATACCCTTACAAATTTTCTATAATGCCTTGTGTTTGTACGTGTCTCCTTCTTGTACGCGTCTTATCGAGGCCACCGAGATACAAGGCCTGATACATCGCCCGTGACGTCACACAATCTAGTGCCCACCCGCTCCGCTCCCCGTACAAGTTTACCTACCAAATATATGTTTATCAATATAAAAGATATACTGTTATCTTCGGAAATGTTTGTTCTATAATATTATCAAATAAAAAACCGTAAAACACACTAAAGAAATGTCATTATGAGTCTCAAGAAATATGCATGAACTTAAAAACTTCGCCATTTAATATTTTGCGAGAATTTTTTTTACATGGAGAATATCAATAGAAACGAAATTTAATTACCTTTCCATTGATATATTTAGTTCTCTGATAAATGAATTAGCAGCATGCATAAATTAGTGTTAACTAAATACATATCATGAAAGCAGGTAATTTCCTACCTAATACACACAAACCTCAATTTCCCGGATATCGGATTTGCCGGACAAAATCTGAGGTCCATGGATATGTCAGTCCCGGACAATTTTTTTTTTTTTTTTTTTTTTTTTTACGTTGAAATGTCTGGTCCTGTTCATAAATTGACAAAGTTGTCCGGCGGTCCGAGCGTCTCCTGTCACCCCTGGTCAGTGTCCGCGCCTCCCGCCAGGTGGCAGCATGCTCAGCGGTCGTATTGTTTACATTTGGGCACACGACACTCACAGTTCACTTGCACAGCCTCCGTCAGTCCCCTGACTCCCACTGCCCCTGGTGCAGGAACATCTCTGAGACTATTGAACACTTTCTGCTGCCTCCCGCCAGGTGGCAGCATGCTCAGCGGTCGTATTGTTTACATTTGGGCACACGACACTCACGGTTCACCTGCACAGCCTCCGTTAGTCCCCTGACCCCCACTGCCCCTGGTGCAGGAACGTCTCTTGAGACTATTGAACACTTTCTGCTGCCTCCCGCTAGGTGGCAGCATGCTCAGCGGTCGTATTGTTTACATTTGGGCACACGACACTCACGGTTCACCTGCACAGCCTCCGTTAGTCCCCTGACCTCCACTGCCCCTGGTGCAGGAACGTCTCTTTTTGACTATTGAATACTTTCTGCTGCCTCCCGCCAGGTGGCACCATGCTCAGCAGTCGTACTGCTTACATTTGGGCACACAACACTCACTGTTCACCTGCACCGCCTCCGTTAGTCCCCTGACCCCCACTGCCCCTGGTGCAGGAACGTCTCTTGAGACTATTGAACACTTTCTGCTGCCTCCCGCCAGGTGGCAGCATGCTCAGCGGACGTAAAAGTCCGCGGCGGGGTAGTTGATATTGGCGGTTGCCGGATAGTAAATACTAAAGTAGGATAAACGTCCGGGGGTGGGTAATGAACTAAATTGGCTCACCTCTCTTTTTTATTTTATTCTCTTACTGTCTTCTTTATAGGGACTGGCAGCTAAGCAGGCTTTGTGTTACCCATTTTTGTTGTGCCCTTGGCTAGTTCTTTGTGAGAAAAAAAAAAAAAAAAAAAAATGGCATAGGACTGTTGCGATTCCCGGACTTTTGCGGTTCCCGAACCAGTGCTCCCCCCTATTAGTCCGGGAAAACGAGGTTTGTGTGTATATGTTTATCAGTATAAAAGATATACTGTTATCTTCGGAAATGTTTGTTCTATAATATTATCAAATAAAAAAACGTAAATCACACTAAAGAAATGCCATTATGAGACTTTCAAGATATATGCATAAACTTAAACTCTTCGCCATTTAATATTTTGCGAGTAAACATTTTAAATGGAGAATATCAATAGAAGCAGAATTTCATTAGCTTTCCATTGCTATATTTCGTTTTATGATAAATGAATTAGAACCATACATAAATTAGCGTTAACTAAATAAATAACATGATAAATCGGGAAAAATTACCCGCTATCATGATGTTATTTATTTAGTTAACGCTATTTTTTTTAGTTTATGCATATTACTTGAGTCTCATAATGGCATTTCTTTACTGTGTTTTACGTTTTTCTATTTGATAATATTATAGAACAAACATTTCCGAAGATAACAGTATATCTTTTATACTGATAAACATATATTAGGTAGGAAATTACCCAATTTCATGATGTAATGTATTTAGTTAACGCTAGTTTATGCATGCTTCTAATTCATTTATCAGAAAACGAAATATATCAATGGAAAGCTAATTAAATTCCGCTTCTATTGATATTCTCCATGTGAAATGTTTTCCCGCAAAATATTGTTACGCTATTCCTCTCCTGGACCTCACCACACCACTGCAGGTGTCTCAGGTGAGGCTGTGCAGACGAGGCGTTGCTACAATAACCACTGCTGCTAAACTTACTTCTACAGCGCCTTCCTCAGTTCGGTGTGCTACGGCGAGGCAAGCTGGTTCAGTATATCACGACAATCAACACAAAGGCAAAGGAAAACACTGAGACATTTCTGGGTTTAATGAGAAAGCCACAAGCACAAAAGCACAGTACATGTGTGTACGTCATTTTCCGGTCGCTTGGAGACCGTCGTAAAAGATGACGTTACCACTACAATCACAGTTCCTTCCCCACACCACCCACTACAACCATCACAACACCACAACACCACCACGCGACTCCTCCTCCGCGGAGCGTCACACCCGTCTCTTACCACGCCTGAAACCTCTCTGTCCCTTTGTCCTTTGTGCCAAGAGCAGGCACCCCTCCCGCGCGCACCACCTCACAGGCCCACTGCTTGTGTCTCAAAGTCGTACGTACCCCCTTACCAGGGGGGAGATGCTGAGAAGTGCCATAGAGGTAAGGCGAAAAGAGCGCCTTACCCGTCTTCAGGCGCTTTTGTAACGGCCCGGCTAAGGCACTGACTAAAGCCCATGTACAGTCGAAAGTTCAGGCGCTTTTGCACTGCCTTACACCTCCAAAGCCTATGGCGTGGGCGTGGTCCGAGAATCCTACTAGCCAATCACGTTGCCTATCTGAGCACTGCTTAGGCAGCTTCGACCAATCACAAGGCTTGAACACGTCTCTGCTGAAGCAAGGAATGTTGTCCCTCCCTCCCTAACCAAGCACTTATGGCATGGGACACACCGCTCTCCCCCGCCAAAAGCTGTTTCATCACAAGTTTGACGTTCAACGCAGGTTTTGACCACTTATATATTTTTGCATTAGGACGTGCCATACACCATGATAATCGTTAAGGTGTGCCGATTCCGGGACAGTGAGTGAAAATTTAATGCAAGCAACATTCCAGGAATAAGGAGAAGATGAATAAAAAAAAGTGAAAAAAAAGTTTATACACGATTTCATTTTGCTCTCATTATCTTATTATAGGTATAGTTTACTGCAAGTTTTATGCATTCATGATATGCACTAATGTCTCGTGAAGATGATACTATGTTCAGCTGTCCTAAATATCATCTGGTAGTATGATAATACCGTGTAATAGCACAACATTTTAGTGCGGGCGGAGCACCTGCCGCCCGCCGCCCGCCGCCCGCCCCTAACCAACACACAACACAACATTTCTTATCACCAGCATATAACACCCTATAATGCCGCATTAGTCTTGCACGATCAATTCATACACACCTTGCAACACTATTAATACGTAAACACCAATTGTTACGTTGTAGGAACTGAAACAAGGCTGTATTTGCTTTATAAACAGAAGATGAATGTCTGTCAAAGGCCCACAGCAGCTCACTAAGTCAGGGTCTGACCATGCCTTAGTTTTCAGCGCCTTTAGCGGTGCCACTAAGGCAGCAGTCTCGACTGAGCATTGCGGTGGGAGGGCGTTTCGCCTTACCACAGGCGCCCTAGTGGATAGGGCGCCCTAGCTCACTCTCAGCATCTGGCCCCAGGCACCCACTGCCTCGCCACCGCGCTCATACACACAAGACACGCCTCCAACCACCACAACCACACAACATGCCTTCCCCACCACCGCTACCTCCACCATCACCCCTACCTGCATAATGCTATACGTAACATTATCCCCCCTTTACAGCTTGACCGTCTCGGTCAGCAAAGACACCCACACTTTAATTAGCACTTAAGAAAAATACAGAACATAGTACATGTACAAATTCAATTTCCTCATGGTCATGCATCCATTACATAATTCTCACACCACAACAACATGGAGTAGACCACATGCAACCTCCACCACACCACTCCACCACAACAGCCTCCCCACCACACCCCATAGAGTAGACCACATGTCTCACTCCCTCCACATCACCACCACCACAGCACCATTCTGGTGAAACCACTATTAATTCCTCCTCGCAGGCCCCAACCTTGCGAATATTACCCCCCTCCCCATTAACTCTGCAGACACGTCGCACTCCGTGCGTAACCTCCACCACACACTACTTCGCGCCATGGCCTTGCCCCGCGCTGCTCCCCGAGGCACGCAGACCTCACGTCACCTCCACTCACCATTACAACCACCACCATCTCCCTTCACCGCTACTTCTACCACACACAATGCCACCACCACAGCTTTGAGCTGCAAGACCCTACGTCGCCATCCCCCACATCAGCAGCCTCCAGTATTGGAAGGTCACACCAGGCAGCCCTCCTCTTCCCCCGCCCGCGTGACACCCCAGCATGAACACAGAGCTGCTACCTCAACCACAGGGACTTCCTCTACCCTGGGCCCGCCTCAGAGGTGACCACAATCCAGGAGACCACACTCCACTGGACCCCCCACAGCTCCCCCCTGTTCCCACTGCTCTAGTCTCGCGGTGGAAAAGGCGCCACGACCCTCCCGACGGACCATGCCCTCCACTGCAAAGCGCCGGTATAGGTGCGGCAGGACTTAACAGCAACGCGCTGTGGCTGGCATCCTCCACCATCGTAACAAGCCGTTACTGCCACCTGCCACAGCTTCGGCGGGGGCCACCCACTCAGTGGCGTAGCTAGGTATTTATCATTGGGGGGGCACCTGGGAGGGCACTAGATGAGCCGAACAAGCCCATACAGCTGGGGTGTTTGGTGGGGACTGGGGGCTTACTTTCACTTACAGTGCCAAGACCCCCCCCCCCCCTGCATATATTCAATTCTGACCAATATCAAGAGTTTATCTGATGTCGTATGGACTATGGAAGGTTGTTAGATTTTATTCTAGGTGTGTGTGTAGAGTACTGTAGGGTATCATCCAGCTGCTGATGGAGAACGAAATAAAGCAGTCATGACCAAAAATGAAATACATATATTACCACTTATACAAAATGGTAATAACATAATTGATACTGACAATAAAGAAAAAGGCAGTAGTTTTAAGGCAGTAGGCAAAGAATTTTTTTTTTTTCCACTGAGGAAGTGAGAATACCTCACTTAAGCAAAATTCTTCTGTTCTTGTGGTTCTCAGCAAACTTATCAACAAATACTTCTAAATCAAGGCTTTTAACTCGCCTACTTTCAATTGACAACACAGCAAGATTACTTAATCTCTCATTGCCCATTGTATTTCTCAGTGTAGTTTTGATTAATTTCAGAGCATAGAAGCTTCTCTCTGCTGAAGCTGATGACACAGGTAATACTACAGAAATTTTGGCCAGTCTGTAGAACTCAGGAAATGCCTCTTCATATGGACCAAGAATTCTCACTAAATCTAACAGTGATTTGGGCTTTTCATTGGTCACTTACATCCTTATAGCGTCTTTCTAACATGCGTTTTGCGGAGTGCAGCTCATGGTTAAGATTCTTCCTCATTAGCACGAAATGCATGAATAAGTCAAGACATTTTCTCAAAAGATAAAAACTCAGTATTAAAAACTATATTTATTATTTGAGATCTTACCTATAGAAACCCATTGTCCATCTCATCCCGACACAATACCCCAACTAGTCAACTAACTAGGATACTTATCGGTGGTCAGTAGGGTTGAATTGATTGTAAGCTTATAAATACTGCAATATCTTGTTATTTGAAATGGTCAGCGTGATCGAGGCCGCCGGTGAACGGCGGCGGTGAAGGGCGGAAGCAGTGTGTTTTGATATGGGCGTCAGGCGGGTTTTCATAACTCAGTTATCCACAACACGGAGGTATAATCAGTGTGTCGTATTCAACACGTCCTTTGATTTAACACTTATATGTACAAAATGAACGTATGTACAAATTCTTATCATTATAATCAGAGAAGCACAGTGAAAGGTGTTATTAACGGAAGGGTCTGGAGTGAACTAAATTTCCGTGGGCGGCGAGCCCCCGCTACCATACCCAGCCACGTACATAAATCTCAGTGGCTAGTATCTAATGGGCGGCAGCCAATGGCCAATGACCACGCTTCAAACCAAAGTGCTAATTATATATTTAAGGTGCAAATGCTTAATAACCACTGGGAATCTTCATTTATATTATCCCAGTACTTATCATTTACTTAAATTACCTTAATTAATACCCATTATCATTATAATTATATATATATATATATATATATATATATATAATATATATATATATATATACATCCCTACCCACCCCTTATGATGAGCGGACAATACCTCCCTCACAAGGGGGGGGGGGGACAAAACCACCACTCTGCCAATTATTGAGAGAGTGGTTGGTGGATAATTTTCACGACTGGGGGCCGGCGAAAACTGAAGTTCCGCTTCAAGTGACATCACCCCAGGCCACATAGCGCCGGAACATTTGTATAGTGGTTTCGGCGCTTTGGTCTTTGACTAATTTCAATTTAATAGTCCTGATAGAGGTACAAGTGAATATGCTTGATTGGAGGGAGAGTTATCTCCTTTAATTATAATATCCCCAGTATAGTCATCACCATTGACCTCAAATGTTTTTAGGAGCTTACTATCAGCGGGAAGTTCAGGGGGACCTAGATAGGCGACTAGTTTACCTTCAGATCTATTAAATTTAATGAGAGATTTGAGGTAATATTTGACTGCCTGTCTACCATGATGTATCCAAAATTGACACCTGATATCGGCTAATATTGTAGCCATTCCGCCATGTAATGAGTTCCTATGATATTTTTCCACCAACAATTTAGTAAGATGATGGCGTTTGGGAATTAGTATGGGATGGCAGGTGGTATTTGGAAGATCAGCTTTCAAATTTCGTCCTCGTCACCTAATTATGCCCTCATGATCTAGGTACAGACCTAATAATTTGGTCAATTTGTTCCTATGGGGGCTGGCTGAGGCCAATAGCTGATATTCCTCAGGAAATACCTGCTTTTGTATTGTTCTGATCCAAAACTTCAAAGGATCAGAGCTATCCCTTTTTATGAATTTGAAGACAAAATTTGTAGTCTCAATCAGTTTGTTCAGTAAGGAAAACCTTTCTATGTCTATCACAGGATCTGGTATCAATTCAGGTTCCCTTATTATATCTATAGACATGTCTGGCTGAGTGGAAACCTGTATAGGCATATTATTACACTCTTTCAGCCAGGTAGGGCCTTTAAACCATAATCCTGTGTTTAATTTGAGGGTATTACTTCCTCGCGACATATTATTAGAAGGATTTTCATTAGTGGCAATATATTCATTATGAACTGGAATATCACTTTCCTCTAATACCTCACTTATTGGTGTGGGCAAGAAAGTGGTTCCAATTCTGGTAATTAATAGGGGTTGTGCATGACTAGGAATACTCTCCTCTTGTTCGGCTTGGTGAGTATGTGGGATGGGTCCCATTATTACCTTACCACCAGCACTGGTGAACATATAGCGCGTTTTCGCGACGTTCACCACCCTGGTCCTGTCTAGTCCAGACCGGTGCAGACTGGACTGATGCTCGCGAAAATGCATCAAGACTGGCCCCGTCCCATTCGTCGTTCCTATTGGCTGGGGGATCGAGTGGGCGGTCCTCCGGGCAGAAATCCAAACATTTTTAAAGAGCGCGCGTTTTTACTCAATGGGAAGTCAAGTAGCAGGGATGACTGTGAAAAAATTAATGATGAAATTTCATTGCATTTACCGTTCATAACACTATCTATAGTCACCACTACACTAATGTCACAGGGGGGCATATATTACGAGTTTTAGCATCACTACAGATCACATCACGTGCACAGTACGTAGCTTACATTATCTACATAACACTATAGCTACATGTCTTCAGTGACACACAAAAGTCTGTAGTGATGCTAAAATTCGTAATATATGGCGCCTGGTGACATTAGTGCAGTGGCCACTATAGTGTTGTTGACGGTACATTAATTTCCCAAGATGTTGTTTCAGCAAATTGCGAATATTGAAATTTTTCGTGAAATTACTTTAGTCTTATGGTCGGCCATCATGGTGTTTCATGTCTTATCAGCAGCACGAGAAGCTCCTGGTCATCTTCCCCGCTGACTGTAGTGCGCATGCTCCAGTTCTCCCCACATTAGTCCAACCTGGTCCTGCTCGCTGGCCTGGCCCAGTCTCGCCCGTTCCAGCCCGGTCCAATCCGCCTCGCGAAAACAGTGGCTGCCCGTGACTAGTCCAGTCCAGACCGGGCCAGAGCGGTCGCGAAAATGCGCTAATAGAGACGTTATGTCTTTTGATGACCTTCCTTAGGTAACGCCCAAAATAATTAGCGCCTATTATTAATTGGAAGGGACCATCAACGTCCTCGAAGGTATTACTAACTAGTTTAACACCATTATCCCTCAGCATTTCAGCTGTGTCTTTTAGTCCATTAACAGTTAAACTAATACCAATATTATTAACTACAGCAGCTACCCTACATTTATATTTTCCTAATTGGACTAGGGGTTGAACTATGTCAAAGGTTTGAGCCTCATTATTGGCGAGAAAACCTGATATGGCTAAATTCACTTTATTAATTATGGGTAGTTGTAATAATTCAACTATCTCCCTACTTATGAAGGATCGTTGTGCACCACTGTCAAACATTGTCTTTACAATGACTGAATTGCCATTGTGGCTCACCTTCAATTCTGCAGTAGGAACAGCTGCTGAACTACTCTTATTAGTGACTGCCATTTTAACTGCTGTAGGGTCTGAGTTAATATCACTGTTAGGACAAAGAGCGATGTTGTGAATAGATTGTTTACATTTCCTACAAGTTCTTAAGTTTATAGGGCATGCATTTGAAGCATGTTTACCACGGAGACAGGTTAGACAATTTACCAAGGCTCATTAACCTTTCAACTCTCGTGGAACAATCTGAATAGATATTACATGCAATTTATTATTCGTACTTCACTAGAAGTAGCCCTGGATTTAGGGATTGTATCTTTTATTTGAGTAGATCTTAGTGGTTTACTGGAAGGCTGAAAAGTTTGAATCTTAATTACAGCCTGTTTGATTTGCGTAACTTTAACAGGCGCAGGATAAATACCCACTAACGAGGGATCTTTAAACTCTAAGGGTGGCTGATATAGCTGATTACCCTTAGGTGTAACAATCTTGATCTCCCTGTGGGGGGGTTCCTGCTCAATACCTTGCACATTTTGGGTTAAAGAAACTTTAGCTGTTGATGGAATGTGAGCACACTCCAGTAATCCCTCATATTCAATTACTTTATCGAGAAATCTTTGACACTGTTGTTCATAATTGATTACACATTGGTGAATAATTTCTTTATCCCCAGCTTGTCTTAATTGAACTTCATATAGGAAGTAAGCCTCCTCATATTTATCCCATTGCTCATTTAACAATGGTAGACCTGTCTTTAAATTAATATAATCAATAGGTATTGCTTTAATTGCGTCCTCACACTTATTATATATTCGTGTGAGCATTGCTAACTTAGCTGATAATGAATGCTTAGTTAATTTCGCCATGATTTAGTTAATAACTAAGTCAAATAAAATATTGAATGAAAGATTCCGTAACTAAAATAATTGTTAGTTGATGATTAATTATTATATCAAGTGGTGGTAGTGCCTGCTCGGTCTTTCAAGACGTGTATCCAGGCGTATGTAATTTCAACCACCACAACTAACTACGTAACTACAGGCAATATATTCTGACTGGCGTATGATAAATCACCCGGCTGTTGAATCGTTCCCGACGCTTCGAAACACAACACCTCCGCTCTCACAACCAGCTGTTGTGATAGGCTTATAATTGCGCCTCACAATGACCACTTTGAATTATATAGGGCACCATTTCGTGGAAATTTATGTCACAAACGCATATTTATTATTTGAGATCTTACCTATAGAAACCCATTGTCTATCTCATCCTGACACAATACCCCAACTAGTCAACTAACTAGGATACTTATCGGTGGTTAGTAGGGTTGAATTGATTGTAGGCTTATCAATACTGCAATGTCTTGTCATTCGAAATGGTCAGCGTGATCGAGACGGCGGCGGTGAAGGGCGGAAGCAGTGTGTTTTGATATGGGCGTCAGGCGGGTTTTCATAACTCAGTTATCCACAACACGGAGGTATAATCAGTGTGTCGTATTCAACACGTCCTTTGATTTAACACTTATATGTACAAAATGAACGTATGTACAAATTCTTATCATTATAATCAGAGAAGCACAGTGAAAGGTGTTATTAACGGAAGGGTCTGGAGTGAACTAAATTTCCGTGGGCAGCGAGCCCCCGCTACCATACCCAGCCACGTACATAAATCTCGGCGGCTAGTATCTAATGGGCGGCAGCCAATGGCCAATGACCACGCTTCAAACCAAAGTGCTAATTATATATTTAAGGTGCAAATGCTTAATAACCACTGGGAATCTTCATTTATATTATGCCAGTACTTATCATTTACTTAAATTACCTTAATTAATACCCATTACCATAATATATTATATATTATATATATATATATATATATATATATATATATATATATATATATATATAATATATATATATATATATATATATATATATATATATATATATATATATATATATATATATAATATATATATATATATATATATATAATATATATAATATATATATATATATATATATATATATATATATATATATATATATATATATCCCTACGCACCCCTTATGATGAGCGGACAATACCTCCCTCACAAGGGGGGGGGGGAACAAAACCACCACTCTGCCAATTATTGAGAGGGTGGTTGGTGGATCATTTCCACAGTTACTAACCTAACCTCACTATAATCCCCTAAAAGTTACTAACCTAACCTCACTATAATCCCCTAAAAGTTACTAGACTAACCTCACTATAACCCCCTAAAAGTTACTAACCTAACCTCACTATAATCCCCTAAAAGTTACTAACCTAACCTCACTATAATCCCCTAAAAGTTACTAGACTAACCTCACTATAACCCCCTAAAAGTTACTAACCTAACCTCACTATAACCCCCTAAAAGTTACTAACCTAACCTCACTATAACCCTCTCAAGGTTGCTAACCTAACCTCACTGGGAGTTGCACCCCCCAAACCCTTTTATGTTATTATTAGTTTCCAACGACTGATGTTAGGATATAAATATTACGGTCAGATCTACAACTTGAAAACAGTTATAGCTATGTGCTCCTGTGACTCGTATTGTATCAAGTTGCAGTAGAACCAACTTACTTAACCATACTATGCATAAGTTGTAAGGCCAACTGCCGTATATCAGTCTCTTGTCTGCATATAATATTATCCGAACTACCACGTAACAGTAAAAGGTTGTTAAAAAAAAAAACCTGACCTGACTTTACCTAACCACATCGTCACATATTATAGTGTTTCGGATATCGGCCGCATATCAAGACTTCAAATAAGGCCAAATAATGCTCTTGAATCACGTGCGTAGTTGTGATAAGACTTGAGAAAGCCAAAGGGAAAATAATGCAATCTGGGGAAAAATCGCTGGCCATCTAAGGAAAATCCCCAGTAAATTAATCACTCACTTAATAGTGAAATTATTGTAGTCAGTGTAAACCCTCGCATTATAATCACATCATCAAACACTTCATAATTATAAGAGTAAATAGTCCTTTCAACTTATCTTCAAATTTATGTTACACCGTGACGGCTACCCAGTGACGTATAAGAACATAAGAACATAAGAAAATAAGGAAGCTAGAAGAGGCCGTGAGACCTACACGAGGTAGTTCCTGTTGCTTAACTCTACCTATATCCACCTTTCATCCCCATCTATGAATTTATCCAGACTCCTTTTAAAGACCCCAATAGACTCCGCATTTACCACCTGACGACTTAGTCCATTCCAATCATTCACCACCCTATTTGTGAACCAGTTTCTCCCCATTTCCTTTTTAAATCTACGCTTTACAAGGGCACGGCAGCCACCACCACCATCACCCACTGCCACACAGGACACACTACCACAGCCACTGCCACACAGGACACACTCCCACAGCCACGGGTACAACCACACTTGTTCACACAACACACCACCTCAAAAGTGGTTCTTCACGTGCCTGGCAATATCACCCTTTGTTTTGAAACACTTGCCACTGTAACGCGGGAAATTGGGTTCAAACTTTTTGATCCATGACTGACGAAGAATTACGTTAAAACGGGAAAGGGGTGAAGTAACTTATAATTATCAATTAACAAGCGAGTAATTTTCCTCCACTCCTCAGTCCTGAATCACTAGTTAGTAATAGAGAGCTACATTTTTTCGCTGGTAGTAACTAGCCACGTATCAAAGAGAGGTGAGAAGGGAGGTGCGTGTCAGTTTAGCAGACAGAAGCGGACAGACACCCAGTGGGTAAGGCCACTGGGAGGTGACTTTCTCGCCCTTGTAAAGGTATGTTGTAAAATATTTGTTGGCTAGAGATGTAGGTGTGATTCATGGGTTATTTGTGTATACATAAGGACTAATGGAACATGTTATCCAGGGTCCCAAGGCAGGGCAGTAGAGATGGAGGTGAAGGTGGCAGCGTGTGGCGGAGGGCTGTAAAGAGGTCCCTAGGTAGCAGTGAAGAGAGAGAAAGCTGTGTGAGACAGCAGTGTGTGAGACAGCAGCGTGTGACGGCAAGCTGTGTGCGACAACAGCGTGTAACGGAAAGCTGTAAAGAGTGAGAGGGAACTTTGGACGTGTGATAGACTATATTAGAATGGAATAACGACTTGAGCACTGAGTGTGCGTATCGTTAGTGGGTAACAGTGCGACGGAAGTTACCAGTAAAACAGACTACATTAGGATAGAATAACGACTTGAGCACTAAGTGTGCGTATCGTTAGGGGATATGAATAATTAGAATTAAGTCGGTTTGTGAATGTACACCGTTCATTAAGTTAAGAGCAGTATTAAGTATATTTATTAGGTAAGCGTTGTTAGGTTAAGGAGTTGGGAAGTGATTACTGATGATACAGTAAAGTGACAAATATATTACGCCTTATTTAATAACTCGTTGTCATTCAGATCCGACCAGTACTTACATATTTTCTTACGTCTTTTATTTTAATAATTTTTTTTTTCCCCACTTAATGTGGGTGGTGGCAGCAGAATAACCAGGATTGTGGAGCACACACTCATTGTGGGCAACACACCACAAACATTACATTTCAACTCCCTCAAGCCAGTGTGTTTCAAGCTGTGTTTGGTGTAATTAGAATATCAAGCAAATCTTTTCCCAAACTCTTGTCATTCATATTTCATCCCTTCCCATTCAATTTATTTTGTCTGATGAGAAGCTTAAGAACCACTGCTCTACACTTTCTAAATTTTCAAAACCATTGTATGTCAGGGTGTGTGTGGTGAGGGCAGACTTAACAGTAAATTTTTCCCCACATTCTGGACATTCGTAATTTTTAACACCACTGTGTATCAGGGTGTGTGTGGTGAGGGCAGACTTTTGGGTAAATCTTTTCCCACACTCTGGACATTCATAATTTTTAACACCACTGTGTGTCAGGGTGTGTTGGGTGAGGCTAGACTTTCGGGTAAATCTTTTCCCACACTGGACATTCATGATTTTTAACACCACTGTGTATCAGGGTGTGTGTGGTGAGGTCAGACTTTCTGGTAAATCTTTTGCCACACTCTGGACATTCATGATTTTTAACACCACTGTGTATCAGGGTGTGTCTGGTGAGGCTAGACTTTTGGGTAAATCTTTTGCCACACTCTGGACATTGATACTTTGCAGCATTAGTGTGTTTCAACCTGTGGTTCCGGAAAGCAAGGTGCGTCTTGTCAGTCAAAGTGTCACCACAAAGATGGCACTCCAGCTTGTTGCCATGTGATGGCGCCTGGATGGTCCGTGAAAACCCGGTTATCTAACCCGGCGGATGAATACATGCCTACCAATACACAATATTAATGTAATGCTCCTGTATTTCCTATCGGGTGTTTTAATCAGGGCTTACCTTAAATACCACAATGCTCTCTCCCCCTTTTCATACTCACCGAAAGGGGAAATGGTGGTGCCACAAATTGTGTTGGAGATGGGAGGTGGTGTATACCAGTGGTGGGCAGCGAAAAATTTTGCGATAAAGCGATAACGATAAAGCGATAAATTTTTCCGCTAAGTCCTATAACGATAAAGCGATAAATTTCCAAAATACCTTAAAGCGATAAGCGATAAATCCTGCGATAAATCCAAAAATACTCTATTTTTGCTACTTATGCATTTAAAAACCTCTTTTTTACACTTAAAACACCATATATTACTTAATAAAAGACTAAAGGACCCGAAATTAACATTTTATTACTTTATAACAACATTTAATGAAGACAAATTAACAAAACTATCACAGCACAACATCACAAACACAAATACAACAATTTAAAACATCTCCTCATCCTCCTCATCCACCCCCCTTGGCACCTTGAACTTCTGCTTGAGGAGGTGGAGGTTTCCCTTCAGAAACACCAGGTACTCAAAGTTGTCCTCACTGAGGCACGCCCTCTTTGGCCTCAGAACGTCCCCAGCTGTGCTGAATAATCGCTCCACTGCTGCTGAGCTTGGGATCCCAGTGTTGTACTTGATGAAGAGGGTCACCCACTGGTCCCTATACTTTGCTGGGAAGTGCGACTTCTTCAGTGTTGCCTGCAACAATTACAAATATTTAATTTATATTATCGCAATATTACATTTGTTAGCGCAATTATCGCAACATTTTATCGCAACATTACATTTGCTAGTATGTAAGAACAAAGCAATAAGTTTTAAGCACAATAGTCTTATTACCTCCTTGCTCCTCTTCCAAGCCAGCAGCTCCTTCTTGATGTCCTCTTCCAGGTCGTCCTCCTGGTCAGCCTGGGTTGTGTCACACAGCTCTGCAAATGGGTCGGCGCTGACCTCCTCGCTGAGCGGCCATCTTGTCTTTGATGGTCTGCAGCTCCTGGCTCGAAATACTGCAGCCACCCGCAATCACAACGTCTACCTGGTCACTGGCCTGGGTGCCAGGGCGGCTGTCCTCTGGCTCACTGCCCAGGGACATGAGGGAGCTCGAGCGGGAGATGGTGGGAATGTCCAGAGATCCCGAACTCCCGGAAATGTTCCGCTCCCTTTCCTGAGTCACATCATTGCTGCTGGCCTCCACGCGGAAAAAGTCCTCCACTGTCCTCTTGCCTGACATCTTGACACTCACTAATCACTAAATTCACTATTCTCGAACAATGAAGCGCGCCCGCCGCGACACTAATTAATAACGCAATATAAAACGCAAAAACCTAAACGATTTCCTGAAAAGGAAAAGTTAAAACACAAAATCACGCGACGTTCGTACACGCGACGTTCGCACGCGCGAGGCGCACCTCAAAACGCAAAAAATATATAAAACTAATATATATTAATTAGATATTTAGTTAAGATAGCAATATACAATAAGAATTAAGTATATATAAGTTATAACACACAAAGAAGCTTTGGATCGCTGGTAGCACAATGAAACACAGAGCTGAGATCAGATGCGTCCAGTTTGGGGGGCTATTCAAAGAAACTGACAACAGAAGCGCGGGCCGCCAGGCGCCTGGCCGCATCTGTTTGCCGCGTAACAATGAGCCTGTAACCTCCCGCCGTAACGGTTTTTCGTCTTCTACTTTATCGCTGGATTTATCGCGGGAAATTTGAAAGCGATAAATATAAGCGATAAGTTTTTCCGGTCTTGCGATAAACGATAAGCGGTAAATTTTCGGTTAAAGCGATATTATCGCTTTATCGCATTATCGCTTTACTTATCGCAACGCCCACGACTGGTGTATACTACTGAGTAGGGATGTGCACCGGTATCCGGTATACCGAAATACCTGTATTTTAGCACCGGTATTACCGGTAATACCGGTATTTTTATTTTCCGGTATACCGGTATCGGTATTAGTATTGCATCGGTATACCGGTATCGGTATATTATTTGGTCGGTGGATGCTGAGCGTCAACAAGGCAACCAAACTCAGCCAACAGGTCGTCACGGATCTCGTGAAGGTTAGGCGGGATGTCCTCGTCGGTGAAGGGCTTAGGTGCCGCCTTGTTGATGAGTTCCCAGTGGTTTTGGAATCGTTTGAAGATCAGGATGTCCGGACCAGTCGAGGGACCGAGGCACGCCGTGAATGCCTTCTCGCACACCAGCTCGAGAACATGATGGCGACAGGCCATCGTAGCGATTCGCCATCATGTTCTCGAGCTGGTGTGCGAGAAGGCAATCCTGCGTCTGGAACGCGACTTCCTCCGCAATGACCCTAAAACATGGTCCCAGGACCCCAACTACAGTTGTTACAGTGTTAGTTTGGAAGCGGCGCGCAGAGTGAGGGACCTGGCTGTGACGAACGATTTCGCTGAACGGGGTGTGGCGCTTATGCAGCAGTTCAACCTGGCCCTCACGAAAGATGAGGAACAGCCGCAATACTTGCTTCAAGTCGTCGAACGTCACCGCCGTGGCCATCCTGACGCCTGCAAGTCTTCAGTGACCTCTGCGAACTTGGCGACAATGAGTGGGAGATGGGCGCCCATGAGACTCCTCCCTTGAGGGGCTAATACTCGTAACGAGGGGGACCTAGAACCAAAAGTATGTAAAGCAATTGTTATTTAGCATGTATTTGGTAATAATCGAGCAAAATATGTCCTAATTTCCAATTACATACACATCTGTAACATTGTAAAGTACCAATTTTTTTTCTCCAAAATTTCCGAACTTTGACCTCGTTGAGCGACCTCTAAATATTAATTGATTTCAAAAATATTTTAGACACGTTGTTTGGGATTGGATTCAAACCAGAAAACTACCCGTCTCGATAAAATTTCTGACTTTCGAAAAATAAGGGCAACCCTATAGTATTATAATATATATAATACTATATATAAATAATATAATATATATATAATATATATATATATATATATATATATATATTATATATATATATATATATAGATATATATATATATATATTAGAAAAAGGTTTGGGTTATCATCTTCTCTCATATATTTCGATCTCTATCATATCCTCTTTCATCATATATCTCTCTCTCTCATCTCTCTTATTCACTAGAGAAGATAGAGAGAGAGAGAGATAAGATTCAGATTCAATACTTTTATTCATCAATTGAAGTACAGTTGTGAAAGAAATGTTTCATAAAAAAAACAGTCATCATCAGTATACATATGATGAGTGGTTAAGGACATCGATTATGAGGGGGCATAGTCGTTAGAGAGAGAGAGAGAGAGAGAGAGAAGAGAAGCGGGGCCAACGCGCTTGTTTATTAGTTAGCTAATATATGCATGGTTCACGTATTATCGAAAACGAAATCTATCAATGAAAGCTAATAAAGATCTAGCTTCTATTGATATCTCTCATTTATAAGCTGTCCACAAAGTGTTACATGAGAAGTGTTTTAAGTGAATGTTAAGTGCATCATATTTTAGAGTCTCATAAAGACCTATTATTAATGTGTTTTACTGGTTTTATGTGATAATCTTATAGAATCAAAAATTTCGAAGATAAAGTCTATCCTTTATACAGTATAACATGATATACGCGGGGTCATGCTATTTGAGAACTTCCACGGTCTTGGGATGAAAATGAACAAGAGCTTGGCCTAAGATTGCGCCACAAATCGAGTTGTCGCTACTCTATAGGCGAATTTTGGTGAGAGAAGCCGTAAGAAGCCGGCTTCTTACGGCTTCTTGCGGCTTCTCTCTCGTTTTCGTGCCTTGCCAGAACGGCTGACAGGAGTGTTCGAGGCTCGCCCGCTCGGCGCTAACAGCTGATAATTGTAAACAAAACAACCACACTGACGAAAGTGTACCGTCGAATGAAAGCCATTAATAAGTTACGATAACTGACTGACGATATTGTGAATGGATCACAACACATATCCTTCACATTAATGGTTTTTTTCTCCATAAACCAAGGACTATTAATAGGGCAAGGTAAAGAGGCGGGCACCTACGGACATCATATGGGGCTGGCTGGGTCGAGTTCCACATTAGTGACTTATTTTTTTATTAACTGTTGCACCTGATGGCAAGGGGCAGGTATAATGAGGGATTCATTAACTGGCCATCATCTGCCCGCCAGTGCCCGGGATTTTCCGCTTTGGGGGTTGGGCTGATTTATATTTTGCTTGGAAGATAGGGGGGCTGTTTTTCATTCTTGGCTAATTTTTGGCATTAAATTAATCTCTCTCTCTCTCTCTCTCAGCTTAATGAATTACTGTATGGGTATATGGGACTCAACAAATACTTTTCTCAACTTTACTTTTTAGTGTTTTAAAACTACAAAATATTGCAGCTAAACTAGCTATTGGAGGAGCTAGAAAGAAGGATCACGTTACTCCTATCATAAAAGAGTTAAAGTGGTTAACAATTAAAGACAGATATATTTATGAAAAATGTTTCGCTGTTTATAAGGCTGTCAATGGGTTGTATCCGGAGTGGTATCTAGTTTTCCATTGTCAGTGAAAATACAGCCAGTACAACAAGGCAGCTAAAAGACCTTTATGTGCCAAGAGCCAGAACAGACTGGTGCCAGACCCATCACTGTACAAAGGCCTTAACTATGGAACAATTTGCCTTCATGCATCATTAATTATGGAGGTCTACACTTTTAAGTCTTGACTTATAAATTTACTTTTAATTGACCCTAAGTGAACTATAATTTGTTTCCCCATATCAAATAGCAGTTGCATATGTTAGTAGTATTTTAAAGATATTGAAGTGACTTTTAGTTCTTATTGTTTAAGTATATAATTTTCCTTTTAAGTTTCGTTTGACTTTCTTTTTATGTATTTTTTTTTATTGCGTGACTTCAGAAGTTTCATTTTTAGTATATATTGCATAGACATCTGTGATGTAAGTTTGATAGTAAAACCATGTTCCATGGAAATAAGATATTTATTTATTTATTACTCCCCCTCTCACTCTTTCTCTCAGAGTCTCTCCTTCATCTTCGGTCGGATAACACTTCATGCAACCGGCACATACATACCTGAAACATAGACTGTGTTACTATTGCAGATTAAACCTTGCTATGAAAGGAAATAGAGACAGACAGCATTATGAGTGTTGTTCATACATGACAATAGTCATGTTCATAGTTTCATCCTAAATTTTACGATATTTGCCACCTTATAGATAAACAGGGTATACCAAGGAAATGCAAATAATATAAAAAGTATGTTGTTTGATGTGTACCTTTATAGAAGTTTTATAAGGACAAGTAAAAATTAATAACAGAAGCAAATAATCCAACTATACACTAAAATAAAAAATGTATTTAAACCTCAGATTTAATGCACAAAGGGCCAGTGTAATACTGATTGGTCAGATAATTGCAACCAAAGTAGCTAGTAAATACGATTAACATTCATATTCAACAAATACAATTTCTCAATAACTAGTTCATAATTTGTATTTCCTATATGCAGAAACACTCTTGACCCATAACCTAATCCTACTTAATGTCACCAAACCGAACGTATTAGGTATATACACATGATGCTCCTGTAGTACTTTTTCAAAGTTTAGTGTATACACAACAACCCTCACTTTTACGGACCTTTATATAACAAATATCGGCTTCAACACTTTTCTGCCAGTCCGGTATATGCGTGCTTTTACCGAATAAAGTTCAGTATATGCGTTGTGCGGTTCTGATTGTTTTTAATGCCCTGTATTCGTGTAGTATTTGTGATGGCTGCATGTATGTAAGTGTCGAGTGAGTGTAAATACACTCACTCAGAGACGAGAGTAAGGGGCGATCGATAAGAAGTTTAGGGATAAAGGGATTTAATAAAGGAGAGGTAGGAAAAGTTCTACGGTTTTAACCCAGGGTAGAACAAGAAGTAACGGATTCAAGTGGAAAAGCGTAATTAGAAAGAATAGGGAAAACTGGTTCACAAATAGGGTGGTGAATATGGATATTCTACACGTAGTTAGTGCGGAGTCATTAGGGAGCTTTAAAGGGGAGTGGATAAGTTCATGGATGGGATGAAAGGTGAGTAGTATGTGTTAGGTACAGGAATACCACGTGTAGGCTCGGCTCTTGTAGCTTCCTTATTTTTATGTTCTATGTTCTTTGTACGAACTTCCAGATGTAAGGACAAAGTTCACAATACACGGAATAGTCGGAATAGGAACTTCACCCCTATAATGACCACAATTTGCTATATGCGAAAAGTCGGACACTCGATAATTATAACCGACTTCCCCCAATTTGTCGTCAAAGCGAGATACACTCATTACACCATTAATAATATATTCAACATAAAATCGGTACACAAAAAAAGCCATAATCCTTCTTCTATAAACATACTAATTTAACCAAAATATACAGAAATACACCATATATATATAATATAATATAATATATATATATATATAAAATATATATAATAGATATTATATATCTATATATATATATATATATATGGTAAATCTTAAGAACAAGGGCTCCACCCCTATCTTCTTCTTTAGCCAACAAGCTTGGGGACATGGTGGAAACCGGGGTTTTTGGGTGGGGGAGCACACACATAAGGGAATATGACCCCCACAAAAAAATTCCTAAACTAGGGAAATTTCCCTAGTTCATAGACTTTATCGGGGCCATATTTCCCTTATATGTGTGCTCCCCCACCAAAAACCCAGTTTCCACCATGTCCCAAGCTTGTTGTCTATAAGAAGAAGAAGATAGGAGGTTGAGCCTTTATTCTAAAGATGACAAAACTCTACAGACCTACCTAGCACCCCCCTCGAGCCCATCGAGCTGTGCACTAACCTACCTAACCTGACGGGCCTAACCCTACTGGACTTAGTTTTCTCAAGAAACCTGAAATTTAATATCGGCCATGTAGGCAAAGTAAGGATCGCACTCATGTAAAATCTAAACAGATGTGTTAAGGACAGTATGTATAACACATAGAGCCACATTTGGTCAGCTTACCGTGGAGCCCTTGTTCTTCAGATTTTCCCTCAACGCAATGCTAGTCATTTCCACAATACCTATCAGCACCTCTACCTACACATAATATGTTCACGTTCCGTCAACAGTAATGTAATGCATACTTAGTATCTTGCAATGTTTTGTGGTGGAATTCCGATGATGGTGAAGGTTTATGGTACTCTCGTCTCCGTCGGCGAGAGTTCCAACATTTTCACGTTCTCAACAAGTGTGAGAGATCACTAAGAACCAAAATTGGAGCATAATGAATCAGCGAAAACGTTTCCGGTCTGGTTTTGATTGGATAATTAGTAAAATTAGAAAAACAACGTCTTGTGTTGATGTTAAAAGACTCGAGAAAGTGATTTCACCAGACGACGTTCTCCTATCACCATATTCATTCCATTTTAGCTCTATTAGTGTGGTCCGAAAGTTAAGCCGTGCTACAAATGTACAAATCAGCTAATTTCTGCCATATTACAGTGAAATTCAGCAAAAACTACTACGTCGCAGCTAGGCCCTATCGTCAGCCTGATAAGACATGATCATTCTTTCACCAGTTTTAAAGTTGTCCTGTCGTGTCATTAACCTTGTATATTCTTGTTCGTGGTCTTAAGGTATGTCCATGCTTCTGAATGTAGGCTACATCTATGTGTTTACTTGTGTCCTGTTATCTGTAATTACAGTATTTCTACGCCGATACTCACTGTGTCAGAATCTCTGCCCTCTCCGCCATATTTGTTGTTATCTCTGACGTCACGGCAACAAGAGGGAAGAAGCCGTGGTAAGCGAGCCCTGCCAGTCGCTTCTTATGGCTTCTTACGGCTTGACCAGCTGGGCCAAGTGCCCCGCCATAACAGAAAACGCAAGCTGCAAGAAGCCGGCTTCTTACGGCTTCTTCACCAAAATTCGCCTTATATAATATAGGTACTCTAGTCTAGGTACGCCACATAAAACTTTATTTTAGGGGGGTCTATGCTGTACGGTAGGGGTTACGAATTGTAAAAAAAAAGAGATGGCCAACGCCATGGGCGGATTTATGGTGTGCGGGGCCCTAGGCCGGTGGGAGTGCGGGGCCCTGAATGAAATGTTGGGTAAAATTCTAGTCCTTTCCCGCCCTTATTAGTGTTTCTTTTATCTCCAGACCTTCACAGACCCCTTCAGATACCTCTAAAACGTAATTATAAAGTGGGGGAGAGATGCCCCCTTCAACGCGCCCTCCCCCCTACATTACCCCCGGCCTGGACCCCCCAAAATAAAATTTCTAACCTAACCTCACTACAACCTAACCAATAACCTCCTAACGAGATCTAAGGGTGGGAAAGGACTACAATTTTACTAGGTTAGGTTAAGTTAGGTTAGTAATTTATTTTTTATTTTTTAATCTCTCCCCCACTTTATTATTAAGTTTTAGAGGTATCTGAAGGGATTTGTGAAGGTCTGGAGAAAATAAAACCACTAATAAGGGCGGGAAAGGACTCTAGAATTTTACCAAATGTGGTTCATATTTCCTATTAGTTTAATTGAAACTTTTCCCACCCATATTTTACATTATATTGGTACTAATTTGTGGCATATTATAGTACATGCAATGTAACAGTGTTCGAGCAAATAAGAAATGTCCAGCATTCAGATTTTCATTGAAAACTTATTTTTTCCTCTGTTATGCGGGGCCTAGGCGGCCAAGGGCGTAGCCAGAGGGGGGGCCAATGAGGCCATGCCCCCCCCCCAATTCAACACATCTACTTTAGGAGTGTATGGTATAATTTCATCAATTTTACTATATTGAATATCATGCAAAGAACTAATAAATGGCCCCCCATAGGGCTCAATTAATATGCCCCCAATTAAGTCATATCTTCAAAAAAATTCTCTGGGGGGCTTACAGCGCCTCCTAGACCCCCAGCTGATAAGGCTCGCTTCGCTCGCCACCCACCCCTCAACCATCATTGGGAGGTGTCCCCCCCCAATTATTTTTCTTGGCTACGCCCTTGCCTAGGCCATGGTCTACTCGGTCCCCTCTTAATTAAATCCGCCACTGGCCGACGCCACAGGAAACTTTATTTTAGGGGGTCTATGCTGTACGGTAGGGGTTAAGAATTGTAAAAAAAAGAAATGGCCGACACTATAGGAAACTTTATTTTAGGGGGGTCGATGCTGTAGAGGTTAATAATTGTCTGGGAATGAACAAGTAAAAAAAAAAACGAAAAAATAAAATACCGATACCGGTAATACCGGTATTTTGGCACGGTATCGGTATACCGGTATCGTAACTGATACCGGTGTGAGGACGTACCGGTATTATTCCCGTAAAGCGGTATCGGCAATACCGGTATTTTCTTGATACCGCACAACCCTACTACTGAGTGGGTTGTTCGGGGTTGTACAGTGCTGCAGCTGCTTCAAGAAAGGCATGGAACCTTTTGTTTGGATCTTGGTAAACCATCATATACATTGATCGAGCTAAATAACCCACAAAATGTTTCTTCCTTCTTCCAAACAGTGGGACTTTGTTTTTAACGTCACGCTACAGCCTTTCAGTGTTATTTGTATGAGCCGTTGTGTCAGGATCGACAAAATTCACTGAATGATTGAGTGTTAAATGGGTGTAGCCTGTTCTCAAGCAGTTGTACGCTTTCCAACAATCAGAAATGATGGTTGTTCCCGGCTCGATTTTTTCTTTTATAATTTGAAGCAGTGGTACTACACTGTCCCCCTTTTCGACCGGGACCATGAAGCAGCTGCGGGTTCCTCGGCACACGCCACCGAACACCCACTGTCCATCTATTATTCTTCCAACGCTATATTTTCGTTTTCCAAATTTACTTTCATCAATTTCCACAATTTTTCCTTCACCACAAATTTTCCCCCCTTTCTTCAAGCACCACTCAACGAGTACCTCACGGCAAAAGCTCGCCCAATAACAAATGCTGTGGTCACTCAGGCCAATATAACTTCTTATGAATCAATCAATCAATCATTGGGGCCATACGCCGGGGGGCGCGTCGCCTCGCCCACCCTACGACGCCACTCCCGGGGTCACCACGCGCGAGTCCCCATGCAGGCTCCTTTCCCATACCAAGCAGCTCTCGATAAGAAACATCAACTTGCCCCAGCCACGAGCCTTGTGGGCGCCCCCTTGGCCTCCTCCACGCCGGATTGTCTCTTACAGATACAACTCGATGGGAAGGATCGGTTTCAGGGTAGCGTGCCACATGCCCATATAGCCGAAGTTGGCGCTGACGGACTATGCAGGTAATAGGCCTCGATTCAGTCTCACGGTGCAATTGCTGATTTGACACGTAATCATCCCAGCGATACCCCATGATTCTGCGAAGACACTTATTACCAAAGGCATCGATTCGCCTCTTTAAGTCACTATTTAGTGTCCATGTCTAGGCCAATATCACTTCTTATGAATGCGTATGAAAAACACTCCCAAATATAAAAGCATTCACAAAAATTTGTAATTTCAACAATATCCGTCAAAAAGGTTTTGCCCCATTTTTGGGCTGAAGCACACTTTTCTTTTTTCGGACCAGGGGCACCCCCCCTTTTTGTAATCCAAATGGGGTTGCCCGGGGGAAATCCTTATAAAATGACGGGGGGAAAAAAATAAAATTTTTTTGGTAAATTTAAAAAAAAATCATAAATCCCCGTCAAAAAATCATTACCCCCCAGACCAAGACTGAGCGTCCCAACGGGTGCGTCCTGGCGAGGGGGGGGGGCGGGGGGGGCAACTCCCCCCCTTATCTTCTTTCGGGCAAAGGGTTTTGGGATATTCCCCGGGCTTCGGGAGGTTCTTTTTTTTTTTTTAAAAAAATTTTAAAAAATAAAAAAAAGAATTTTTTTTTTTGAAACCATAAATAAAAATTTCTTTTAAGTATCCCCTTCGTTACAAAATTTTCTATAATTTTCTATAATACAACTAAGACTCCGTTTTCTCATACCTGCTCGTCCCCTGGCATTAGGGAAACCCCCCAACTGTAAAAAATCTCCCACAATCCTCTACACGGGTAGTTTTTTGGGACCCCCCGCACCAGGGGCATTATCGGTTTTTTATGTAAGTTTCTAACATTTCAACATTCACTTAGCATTTGAAAATCTTTATGTGTTTGGAGTAGAAATAGGAAGTAATTTATGAAAAACGTTATTTTAACCGTAATTTATGGGCACCATCAAGGGTCAAACATGTTTAGATCGAGGGAAAAAAAATAACTAATCACCTCAGTCTTTCAGGGGGTTTTTTGTACACAACTCCCTACTTGACTACTTCACCACATATCAATAAATAAAATCATTTTGTCATATTCATTCATGCTTTATGACTATTTTGTAAATATGCTAGTTTAAAAATCCCGGTATTTTTTTGGGTTTCGGGCAGGGAGAAGCCAGAAAGGCTGTACAGGAGCAAAGAAATGCTCAAAATGCGGCAAGGAAGTTGATTGCGTTTAAAAAAGTGAACACTCAAAAAGAGCTCATAAAAATGATCAAAAATAAAGTTTCACCCCGTGATTGACCCAAAGAAAAGGGGTATCATTTGGCGTGTTACAGTACAAATCCCATAAAAAAAAGGGAGAAAACAGAAGCTGCTTCCTTTGCAGTTGAATCCACTGATGTCCAAATATTCATGGATATTTAAAATAAACGTGAGATCCAGCCCGGCCTGCTGGCCAATGTGGAGCACCTGCCAGGGGGGCCCAGGAACGAACTCCTGTCCCTGAAAAGAAGAATGTCAGAGGAGAAATCTGCAGTGAGCTACTGAAATATTAAATGGGCCAAAAACAACCTCTTCTGAGTGAATATCCAGAAAAAAACTTCCAATGAAAAGGGAAAAGGACTTTTAAAACCCCGACCTCTTCAAAAAAACCCTGGACCCCTTTCCCCAAGTCAACAAAATCAATTGTGGGCTTCCCCTGTGGAATTTTTCTCTGTGACCATTCCCACATTCAGCAACTGGAAAAAGCCCGAAAAGACTGGCAAAACATGCTAGAGCAACAGTACATTAGCCATGAAAATGGATCGCATTAAAAATAAAAAAAGACAGAAACCCCAGTTTTGGCCAAATTGTGGTTTTCACAGAGACTGGTCCAAAAGAACAAAACCATCTCAAAATGATTGTGGTCCTCCTTTTTCACTGCGCAACAAAAAATTCCCCCCAAAGGGCTTTAGAAGACAGATCCAACTTGGACAGCAAACAAGTAAACGCGGAACTTGATAAACTTCTGCACTTCGATGCAGAGACATCCCATGGCTTTCCCAGAGATTAAATTCACAGCTGGCAGGAATCACCCGTAGCTTCACCAGAATTCAGAGTGAGATTCGAAAAGCATCTGACCTTGGCTGAAGGACATATTAAAGCTGTGGAAAAAGCTGGGAAATTCAGCATCATAGTTGGGGTGAAACCAATTCACAAAAGGGGGCAGTGTCTGTGTGTTTTTCCTATAACACAAAGGTCCCCAACAGAAACCTTTGTTGGCTCCATGAAGTAAGTTGCGAGGGAGAGGTCTCTTCAAACTGGTACTGGATTTTCTTCACAACAGGAGCTGAGAATTTAGGAGTAGTTTTGGCCCTGCTATGATGGGGCATTAACTGACTGGCAAAAAGAGGGTGTGGCTACAAGAGTGCAGGAGGGCGCACCCAAGGCCCTCTATTCCATGTTTGGGCACCTACTCAACCTTGACTACGATCATTGCAGGGAAAATACTCTCATGAATGCGCGGGTTGTCCAGTCCTCCCCAACTTCTTTAAAACACCCAAAGCGAAAAATGTTCTCCCTTCTGTACACATGCCAAAATTGACTCGGCACCGTACAGTCCATACATCTTAAAATTCTGAGTGGACACGCTGGGCCCGCAGATGGGAGGCTGTGAAAACCCGGGGGCAACAGCCTGAGAAATTTACTTGCTCTAATAGAGCTGTCCAATGAAAAGACCCAAACTTTTGTGGATGTAAAGGGGCTTGTCAAACTATGCTCGGTTCCGTTCTCTTGGCTTGCACCTTTAAAAGTGATCTTTTTCCAACACAAAGCCCTGACTACTACCTGAGGGCAGAGGTTGATGTGATGGCTGCAAAAGTCATTTTGATGCTACAATGAAAACCCCCAATAAGGGGCAGGGGTGAAAATATGTTTTTTTCTTTTCGGGAAAAACCAAAAACACTGCTACAAACATCAATGAAATTGCACCAGACATTGAGGAGGTGAAAACTACAAAACGCCAAAAGAAAACCATCCAAGAGGCTGCAAGCACTCTCAGGAGAGGACTCCTGAAGAATCTATCTCCTTTACAGACCATCAGAGAGCCAGGATTGAATACTATGATGCTCTAGACAGAGTTCTCACTGAAATGAGAGAGAGATTTGCAAGCAGGGATACACATATCCTGATATCCATGGCAGATGTAGTACTAGGCAAAGCAGCAGAGGATAGTTTCTAGGCAGTGTCTGAATTCTACAATCATTCTCGTGCTTGAGAAGACTCAAAACCTACCTTAGATCTACTATGGGCCAGGATAGGCTCTCAGCATTAGGACTTCTCTGCATTGAAAGAGGTCATGCCAACAGGGTAGACATTAACACTATTGTGGAGGTATTTGGCAGACGAAAGGGAAGGGACAAAATGTTCTTCTAATTTATCCCCAAATACGCTATAATATGTTCCAGTGTAATACAGATTTTCATCTGTATTTGTATATCTTTTCTACATGCAGTTGGTGATCTGTTATTCATACCATATATCATGAAAAATAATGTAAAAATAATCTGTGTTGATACTATGTTTGATACTATGTTTTGCTAAACTTCTTTAAATTCGTACCTGCTGTACATAATTTAACAGCTGTTTGGTGTACCGTGTTTATTACACAAATATATGGCAATTTGAAAAAAACTGTGGGGGTTTCTGAAATTCGGGCAAATTTGGTGTTGCCCCCCCAAATAAACCTCACCTCCTACGCCTATGGACGTGGCGATTACATGCGAATTAGTTTAAACATCAATATAGTTCCGAGACAGTGAAGCAAGTGAAGCCACAGGCGATGGACGACGTGGTAATTACATGTGAATCAGTTTAAGCATCAATATAGTTCCCTGTATGACTATTATGAAATACAGTTGCTTGAATATATCTAAAAGGTTGATGTGGTACGAATTTAGAGCATTTCATATCCATATATGCAATAATTCAGGCAAACTGTACCTGTTCCTTAAGGCCCCCATCCACGGTGCGATTGGTCGTGAGACCTGATCCGACAGACCTGCTCCGATTGATTTCCTACCACCCACTAATGATCCGACCGCACCTCAAGACCAGTTCAATTGGCGATAGAAACGGTGGAGAGCGGTTCCCATGATGGGTCTATGCAGCGAGGATCCAATTACTTTTGATCGAATCTGATACCACAACTGAGGAGCGTAAACATCATCCGCACTCGCACCAAATTTCATAGAGGCAATTATTTTCTTAATATATCTCCGGAACACACTTCTCATATATTTTTTTCTTTTTTTAACTGTTTCAACATTAGCCTCACTGTCGCTCACTGTCGCTACATGAGTTTCTCTACCAATACTTCATAAGCTGCATTTTTCTTATATTTATCCATTTACTCTTTGCATTTTATTCCCCACAAACATCCAGTTTCTTTCTTGGATGAATTCTGTCTAAAACTGCTTCTCATCAAAGAAACCATTCATCTTGATAATCCTCTCGCGACGCTGTCAGTGGCGAAACTGACGGCTGGCCTCACGATCAGCACACTCACGGTGCGATCCGGTCTGAACCAGATGATCTGTCGGATCTAAAAACCAAACACTGCTTGGTCGCCATCCGACCAGCTGTCAGTCGGTTGGACAGACCAAAATCACCCCACTCACGATCCAATCTGGTCGGATCCAACCAGATCTGTCCGATGGTCTCAAGACCAGATCGCACCGTGGATGGGGGCCTTTACACAGGGACTACTTACCCAGCTGTAGGCAAGGATGTATTGCGGCTCAGTCTAGCTAGGTAGCGCTCAGGATAGGATCTGACTGGACTTAAGGACCCCATCCACTGTGCGATCTGGTCTTGAGACCATCGGACAGATCTGGTTGGATCCGACCAGATTGGATCGTGAGTGGGGTGATTTTGGTCTGTCCGACCGACTGACAGCTGGTCGGATGGCGACCAAGCAATGTTTGGTTTTTAGATCCGACAGATCATCCGATCAGACCGGATCGCACCGTGTGTGCTGATCGTGAGGACAACCGTCAGATTCGCCACTGACAGCGTCGCGAGAGGGCTACCAAAATAGATTGTTTCTTTGAAGACAAACACTTTTGGACAGAATCCATCCAATTATATAGAAACTATGAATGTTTGTGGGAAATAAAAAGCAAAGAGTAAATGGATAAATATAAGAAAAATGCAACTTATGAAGTATTGATAGAGAAACTCAAGATGCGGGTCAGTGAGCGACAGTGAGGCTAATGTTGAAACAGTAAAAAAATAAAAATAATATGAGAATTAATTATTATGAATTAAGTGTGTTCCAAAAAGAAATTAAAGTAATCATCCAGACCATTTCATCATTTCTGATTTAATGCAGTAAAAATATAGCCATTATCGAGTGTCAACAATATGTTGTCACTTTTTGCATCCAGTCACCCGTTTTTAAATGATCCGCATTCAAAACCTGTAAATTCCCCGAGCTCTCAAAACAGAACTGGCGACCAGCAGACGACGGACAACGGCTCAGTGACGTCACATTACCTAGCCTCCCAGGCCAGCCCTATACAAATACAGGGAGACTGAGAAAAAAATATAGTACTTGAAGAATTTTGGGTGTTTCTGATATTTTTTTTGTGCGATATGGCATATACTTGCATCCTGTATGGGTGCAGCAAGAAAGCTGTGCCTTTGCAGAGAGCTTAGCACCCAAATCCGACCTATTTGGCCAGTTTATGTGTGTGCAGCGCCGGTAAGAGGCGGGTGAAAGGCGCGCGGCAAGACAATGTGCTTCACACCGCGTGGCTCTCACCCGCCTCTCACCGGCGCTGCACACACATAATCTGGCCAAACAGGTCGGAAATGGTATCTTCAATGTTTGTGCTAGCCTAGATGAGTGGCGGGGGTTGTGGGGCTCACTTTAAGGGCTTCTGGCGGCACCATTGCAGAGGAATATTTGTCTGGTATGGGTCATTTCCTACTCTGGGGAATGTATTAATTCAATCTAAGTTGGTTCCATTCGGTATCCTCAATGTTTGTGCTAACCTAGATGAGTGGCGGGGGTCGTGGGGCTCACTTTAAGGGCTTCTGACGGCACCATTGCCAGTGGCGTCACCGCGGGGGGGCTAAGGGGGACTTAGCCCCCCCAAGTCAAGGACTCAGCCCCCCCAAAATTGCTAAGGCAGTGGGAGCCAGGGTAAGACAGTGGGTGGCAGGGTAACACAGGACGGGAGGCAGGTTAACACAGGATGGGAGGCAGGTTAAGGCAGTGGGAGCCAGGGTAAGGCAGTGGGAGGCAGATAAGATAAGATTTTCATCCTATCTAGACACTTTGCAAGTACCAACTACAAGGTTATTGACTATACAAAGCGCCGCCACGTCAGCACGAACTAGGCGGACTCGAACCGCTGACCGAATGTACAGGGACGCTGCACATTGGGAACTCACGTCTCTACCAACCTTGCCACACTGACGGGCTGCAGTGGGAGGCAGGGTAACACAGGACGGGAGGCAGGTTAACACAGTGGTAGGGTATGCAGGTTAAGGCAGTGGGAGCCAGGGTAAGGCAGTGGGAGGCAGGGTAACACAGGACGGGAGGCAGGTTAACACAGTGGTATGCAGGTTAAGGCAGTGGGTGCCAGGGTAAGGCAGTGGGAGGCAGGGTAACACAGGACGGGAGGCAGGTTAACACAGTGGTATGCAGGTTAAGGCAGTGGGTGCCAGGGTAAGGCAGTGGGAGGCAGGGTAACACAGGACGGGAGGCAGGTTAACACAGTGGTATGCAGGTTAAAGGCTGATTCACACTGGCGTTTTTTCGGAATTTTTATAGGACGAGAAGTCGGTCTCTTGCGGGCTAGTGCGGAGATTACGTTCACACACGCAATTCGTTTCGGTCGACAAATCTTCTTCTTCTTCTTCTTCTTGTGACCTTTTCTGCTTTTAGTATCGCTTTGTAGGTCATCTGTCAAGCTCGTTCTCGAGCTTGTTGTTGTTCCCAGGGGCAGTGAGGGTCTCAGGCAGCAGGGTCAGGGGTCACGTCGCGCTAGGGGCTATAGGGGGCTAGTGGCTGGCTTGTGTGTATTTGGCGCGCGATAGATAAGTTTTCGCGCACTTTACCTATTATGAAGTAGTATTGATAGTTTCATTTTTTCCTTGATATCATCTACTAAATCAAACCCCACGTCTAACCTAACATAATCTGATTTAAACTAACAACCGTTTATGGCTAGCTAAAATGGAAAATTTTCGGTATTATATGTATCGCCATTGGCATGGGAAATTTGGATTCAAATTAAGGATGAAAAGATCTGCACGATGATGTAAGTTAAATTTGTTAGTTTTTAGTGCCCAATACCGAAATTATACCAATAATTGGGGTGATTTGGGAGAGGGTGGTGCTGGCTTCTGCGTTTATTTGAATTTGGCGCGCGAAATTCTCGGCAAGTCAGTCGATAAAGACCGAGCGGTGTGTGATTTTTTTTTAAACCTATTGCGATCATGACACCAGCCCCAGACCCAGACCCCTTCTCGTCCTATAAAAATGCCGAAAAAACGCCAGTGTGAATCACCCTTAAGGCAGTGGGTGCCAGGGTAAGGCAGTGGGAGGCAGGTTAAATCGGCTTTTAGTTACTTTATCATGATCATGTACTTTATTCTGTTTAACTACAGTATCCCATGTATATACCTGTTTTTGTGCAATAAGGGAAATACCTTGAATATATTGTAAGTTTATATTTATATATTTTTTTCATTATCAAGATAAAACTTTACTGAGAAACAAACCAAAAACATACATGGTGCAATTCCTTTGTGTTTGTTAGTGGAGAGAAAAATGGCAATTTTATTGTTTTGTATAAACAGAATAAAAATTTTCTTCAAATTATCAAATTTAGTTAATATGGTATGATGCATGGTATAACTCTATTAATTTATGTGTCATGTAATTAAAGCTTAATTCCACTTTCTTCTCTTTTTGGGGCCTCAAAATTACCCTGGAACTGATTAATTTTCAAAATTACCCCCCGACCCCACAGCTGGATAGGCCATCACCACCCCGGGGCTAAAGCCCCCCCAAATTTGTTTTCCTGGTGACGCCACTGACCATTGCAGAGGAATATTTGTCTGGCATGGGTCATTTCCTACTCTGGGGAATATACTCATTCATGTAAAAGTGGTTCCGATCGGTATCTTCAATATCTATGCTAGCTCGAAATTTTGGCCCAATTTTTGGCCCGTCTGGCAGGGCCAAAAATTGGGCCAAAATTTCGAGCTAGCATAGATATTGAAGATAATCTCTGGGAATCTCTGGGGAATGTATTATTACCAATGGCCATGTAAAGTTGGTTTTATGTGGTATCTCCAATATCTATGCTAGCCCGAAAAAAGGGCCACTTTAAGGGCCCCCAGAGGTCACACACAACCAGTGGTACCCGGCAGACGGCCATTTCAAAACATCCCACGCTACACCTGAGCTGTCCACATACTCCAATATTGGTATTCTTTTCATCTAGGCTGAAGGCCCCTGGCTGCCGGTCTACTTCCACCGTTCTATCACCAACTGAATTGATCCTGAGGTGCGGTTGGATCGTTAGTGGGTGGTAGGATATCCATCGGCTCAGGTCTGTCGGATCAGGTCTCACGACCAATCGCACTGTGGATGTGGGCATTTATAATTTTTTGAGGCACCTTATATTTCATAGCGGCCGTGTGGGTTAACCAAGGCTGAGCGCACGCTGGAACCTTTGCAGATGTGAAGTACAATAAACATACTATACAGTGCAGAAGTTTAGTTAAGTCAAAGCCGGAAGGACTTCTTATTCAGAATTTCCCCCAATAATAACGATTGTGGAAATTATCCACCAACCACCCTCTCATAATTGGTAGAGTGGTGGTTTGTTTCCCCCCCCTCCCCCCTACGGTTGATTATACTGTTTCAATTCATGCGTATTACATTCCGCAGTCTCCCAGGCCACTGCAATGTCCACTGCCTTCTCAAGCGTTAAGTCGGTTTCAGCCAGCAACCTGCTTTGAATAGCTTCACTGTCCACACCACACACCAGACGGTCACGAATCATTTCATTCAACATCTGTCCATATTGACAAATTGCAGATAACATCCAAAGCCTGGCAACATAATTTCTCACAGATTCTTTTCCAGATTTCCTGCAACTGTTGAATCTGAACCGTGCCACAATACTAGAGGGCTTTGGGTCGTAGTGGTTCTGGAGGCTTAGCCATTGACTAAGCCATAGCAGCAGCGTGCGTCTGTTGAGGGACGCCGCTGAGTTGCCTAATCGAAAAATAGTATACGTGCCAAACGTTTTAACTAGTATACCTTATTGAGTCATGCAAGAACTGGTCTCTATATCGCTCGGTCACGCACCTCGAGATGTCCTCACGACATATCACGACAAAGAATAACTCAAACGAACAATTGGAGTTGGGAACATCTCAAGAGCCTTGTTAGAAAAGAGAGAATATATTTGTATACAATTATAGAGTGTTAAATTGGCGAAGGCAGTCACTAAGTACATGTTATGAAAATAAATTGAAAACATTATGCATTGCATAAAGAATCCTATGTTTGAAATCACATAATTATTGATCATACGACACATCACCCCCAAAAATATACACAAAAATTGAGATTATTATTACAGCTACGAAGGTAGTACACAGCGCGCCAAAGCATTGTTCGCGACATCATAACACAGCGCTTCCATACGGGAATTCAGAAAATGTACTCTATGGCAGCCTACTGACTTCCGAGAGAGATATCTTACATATGGCAGCTTGTTTAAGGCACGGGCAGTCTATCAAGACCGTTGAGGAATGTTCAGATGCCACTTGTCAATTATAGACGAAGCATTTAAAAAAGTATCGCCTTCCTTCCCGCGAGTAATTTGAACAGACGCGCATTGGTATAAATATCATTATTTGCATAATGAGTGGCAAGAAAGACCTAACAAAGGAGCAAATTAAAGTTATTGTATCTCTACACAAGGCAGAGAGGCCAGTGGAAGAAATATCAAGGATTGTGGATGCTACGAGGAGATGTGTGCATAAGTGGGTGGAAAGTTTCGGGGTGGGTTGGCGGTGTCGCGGCAGCTGCGACACCAGAACATTATAAGTGGCCAGGGCGAGGATGTAAAAGTCATATCGCAATATTTTTCTTGCTCTTAATTGAGGATGGGCATCCACTTGACGTTTCATGACATTTAGGGTGCTTGCTGATGTTTTACATCCTCGCCCTGGCCACTTATAATGTTCTGGTGTTGCGGCTGCCGCGACACCGCCAACCCACCCCGAAACTTTCCACCCACTTATGCACACATCTCCTCGTAGCATCCACAATCCTTGATATTTCTTCCACTGGCCTCTCTGCCTTGTGTAGAGATACAATAACTTTAATTTGCTCCTTTGTTAGGTCTTTCTTGCCACTCATTATGCAAATAATGATATTTATACCAATGCGCGTCTGCTCAAATTACTCGCGGGAAGGAAGGCGATACTTTTTTAAATGCTTTGTCTATAATTGACAAGTGGCATCTGAACATTCCTCAACGGTCTTGATAGACTGCCCGTGCCTTAAACAAGCTGCCATATGTAAGATATCTCTCTCGGAAGTCAGTAGGCTGCCATAGAGTACATTTTCTGAATTCCCGTATGGAAGCGCTGTGTTATGATGTCGCGAACAATGCTTTGGCGCGCTGTGTACTACCTTCGTAGCTGTAATAATAATCTCAATTTTTGTGTATATTTTTGGGGGTGATGTGTCGTATGATCAATAATTATGTGATTTCAAACATAGGATTCTTTATGCAATGCATAATGTTTTCAATTTATTTTCATAACATGTACTTAGTGACTGCCTTCGCCAATTTAACACTCTATAATTGTATACAAATATATTCTCTCTTTTCTAACAAGGCTCTTGAGATGTTCCCAACTCCAATTGTTCGTTTGAGTTATTCTTTGTCGTGATATGTCGTGAGGACATCTCGAGGTGCGTGACCGAGCGATATAGAGACCAGTTCTTGCATGACTCAATAAGGTATACTAGTTAAAACGTTTGGCACGTATACTATTTTTCGATTAGGCAACTCAGCGGCGTCCCTCAACAGACGCACGCTGCTGCTATGGCTTAGTCAATGGCTAAGCCTCCAGAACCACTACGACCCAAAGCCCTCTAGTATTGTGGCACGGTTCAGATTCAACAGTTGCAGGAAATCTGGAAAAGAATCTGTGAGAAATTATGTTGCCAGGCTTTGGATGTTATCTGCAATTTGTCAATATGGACAGATGTTGAATGAAATGATTCGTGACCGTCTGGTGTGTGGTGTGGACAGTGAAGCTATTCAAAGCAGGTTGCTGGCTGAAACCGACTTAACGCTTGAGAAGGCAGTGGACATTGCAGTGGCCTGGGAGACTGCGGAATGTAATACGCATGAATTGAAACAGTATAATCAACCGTAGGGGGGAGGGGGGGGAAACAAACCACCACTCTACCAATTATGAGAGGGTGGTTGGTGGATAATTTCCACAATCGTTATTATTGGGGGAAATTCTGAATAAGAAGTCCTTCCGGCTTTGACTTAACTAAACTTCTGCACTGTATAGTATGTTTATTGTACTTCACATCTGCAAAGGTTCCAGCGTGCGCTCAGCCTTGGTTAACCCACACGGCCGCTATGAAATATAAGGTGCCTCAAAAAATTATAAATGCCCACATCCACAGTGCGATTGGTCGTGAGACCTGATCCGACAGACCTGAGCCGATGGATATCCTACCACCCACTAACGATCCAACCGCACCTCAGGATCAATTCAGTTGGTGATAGAACGGTGGAAGTAGACCGGCAGCCAGGGGCCTTCAGCCTAGATGAAAAGAATACCAATATTGGAGTATGTGGACAGCTCAGGTGTAGCGTGGGATGTTTTGAAATGGCCGTCTGCCGGGTACCACTGGTTGTGTGTGACCTCTGGGGGCCCTTAAAGTGGCCCTTTTTTCGGGCTAGCATAGATATTGGAGATACCACATAAAACCAACTTTACATGGCCATTGGTAATAATACATTCCCCAGAGATTCCCAGAGATTATCTTCAATATCTATGCTAGCTCGAAATTTTGGCCCAATTTTTGGCCCGTCTGGCAGGGCCAAAAATTGGGCCAAAATTTCGAGCTAGCATAGATATTGAAGATAATCTCTGGGAATCTCTGGGGAATGTATTATTACCAATGGCCATGTAAAGTTGGTTTTATGTGGTATCTCCAATATCTATGCTAGCCCGAAAAAAGGGCCACTTTAAGGGCCCCCAGAGGTCACACACAACCAGTGGTACCCGGCAGACGGCCATTTCAAAACATCCCACGCTACACCTGAGCTGTCCACATACTCCAATATTGGTATTCTTTTCATCTAGGCTGAAGGCCCCTGGCTGCCGGTCTACTTCCACCGTTCTATCACCAACTGAATTGATCCTGAGGTGCGGTTGGATCGTTAGTGGGTGGTAGGATATCCATCGGCTCAGGTCTGTCGGATCAGGTCTCACGACCAATCGCACTGTGGATGTGGGCATTTATAATTTTTTGAGGCACCTTATATTTCATAGCGGCCGTGTGGGTTAACCAAGGCTGAGCGCACGCTGGAACCTTTGCAGATGTGAAGTACAATAAACATACTATACAGTGCAGAAGTTTAGTTAAGTCAAAGCCGGAAGGACTTCTTATTCAGAATTTCCCCCAATAATAACGATTGTGGAAATTATCCACCAACCACCCTCTCATAATTGGTAGAGTGGTGGTTTGTTTCCCCCCCCTCCCCCCTACGGTTGATTATACTGTTTCAATTCATGCGTATTACATTCCGCAGTCTCCCAGGCCACTGCAATGTCCACTGCCTTCTCAAGCGTTAAGTCGGTTTCAGCCAGCAACCTGCTTTGAATAGCTTCACTGTCCACACCACACACCAGACGGTCACGAATCATTTCATTCAACATCTGTCCATATTGACAAATTGCAGATAACATCCAAAGCCTGGCAACATAATTTCTCACAGATTCTTTTCCAGATTTCCTGCAACTGTTGAATCTGAACCGTGCCACAATACTAGAGGGCTTTGGGTCGTAGTGGTACTGGAGGCTTAGCCATTGACTAAGCCATAGCAGCAGCGTGCGTCTGTTGAGGGACGCCGCTGAGTTGCCTAATCGAAAAATAGTATACGTGCCAAACGTTTTAACTAGTATACCTTATTGAGTCATGCAAGAACTGGTCTCTATATCGCTCGGTCACGCACCTCGAGATGTCCTCACGACATATCACGACAAAGAATAACTCAAACGAACAATTGGAGTTGGGAACATCTCAAGAGCCTTGTTAGAAAAGAGAGAATATATTTGTATACAATTATAGAGTGTTAAATTGGCGAAGGCAGTCACTAAGTACATGTTATGAAAATAAATTGAAAACATTATGCATTGCATAAAGAATCCTATGTTTGAAATCACATAATTATTGATCATACGACACATCACCCCCAAAAATATACACAAAAATTGAGATTATTATTACAGCTACGAAGGTAGTACACAGCGCGCCAAAGCATTGTTCGCGACATCATAACACAGCGCTTCCATACGGGAATTCAGAAAATGTACTCTATGGCAGCCTACTGACTTCCGAGAGAGATATCTTACATATGGCAGCTTGTTTAAGGCACGGGCAGTCCATCAAGACCGTTGAGGAATGTTCAGATGCCACTTGTCAATTATAGACGAAGCATTTAAAAAAGTATCGCCTTCCTTCCCGCGAGTAATTTGAGCAGACGCGCATTGGTATAAATATCATTATTTGCATAATGAGTGGCAAGAAAGACCTAACAAAGGAGCAAATTAAAGTTATTGTATCTCTACACAAGGCAGAGAGGCCAGTGGAAGAAATATCAAGGATTGTGGATGCTACGAGGAGATGTGTGCATAAGTGGGTGGAATGTTTCACGGTGGGTTGGCGGTGTCGCGGCAGCCGCAACACCAGAACATTATAAGTGGCCAGGGCGAGGATGTAAAACATCAGCAAGCACCCTAAATGTCATGAAACGTCAAGTGGATGCCCATCCTCAATTAAGAGCAAGAAAAATATTGCGATATGACTTTTACATCCTCGCCCTGGCCACTTATAATGTTCTGGTGTTGCGGCTGCCGCGACACCGCCAACCCACCCCGAAACTTTCCACCCACTTATGCACACATCTCCTCGTAACATCCACAATCCTTGATATTTCTTCCACTGGCCTCTCTGCCTTGTGTAGAGATACAATAACTTTAATTTGCTCCTTTGTTAGGTCTTTCTTGCCACTCATTATGCAAATAATGATATTTATACCAATGCGCGTCTGCTCAAATTACTCGCGGGAAGGAAGGCGATACTTTTTTAAATGCTTCGTCTATAATTGACAAGTGGCATCTGAACATTCCTCAACGGTCTTGATGGACTGCCCGTGCCTTAAACAAGCTGCCATATGTAAGATATCTCTCTCGAAAGTCAGTAGGCTGCCATAGAGTACATTTTCTGAATTCCCGTATGGAAGCGCTGTGTTATGATGTCGCGAACAATGCTTTGGCGCGTGTAAGGATGTAAGGATGGTCAGGAGACTGATGTGTGGGATATGAAGTTGGAAAATGGTGTAGTGAGGTTTGGATCAGCTGGAATGAGATTAGGATCTTCACAGTCAAGACCCGAGGAAACTTTCTTGAGGGAATCAAGGTGTGATATTTTCTCAGTGAAGTCTGTGAGGTTAAGCAACTTGACCTTGTGTCCATGTTCCTTAGCTATGTTTCCTTAGTTCCTTAGCGTATATATATATATATATATATATATATATATATATATATATATATATATATATATATATACATATATATAGATATATATATAGATATATATAGATTTGATATATATATATATATATATATATATATATATATATATATATATATATATATATATATATATATATATATATATATATATATTATATATATATATATATATATATATATAATATATATATATATATATATATATATATATATATAACAAGCATAGGCGTCCAGCCTCTAGCCCAGTGGTTCTCAACCTTTTTCACTCCATTCCCCCCTTCATGAATTCTCAACATTCGTGTGGCTCCCCTTCCTTTTTCTCCCAAATCCCACCCCGCCAAAAAAGGTAAAAAAAAAAAAAAAAAAAAAAAAAAAAAAAAAAAAAAAAAAAAAAAAAAAAAAATGTTGATGAAGAGAACACCCTTGCTTTATTACAAAGTTTACAGTCATAATTATCTTATATTTGATAGATTTCTGTGATAGGCTTAACTTACATCACTTGCCTACAAAAGACTAGCGGACACTAGCAAATTTGAATCTGGTTGGGAAAAAGTTCAATTAATCTCTGCATATTTTATCGCACATCAGTGGGAAGGCTGATATTGTTTCTTTTCAGTCAGTTGACGAATCCGAGGTTGTGTCACTGACAATGCACATCTCATGTCGGGGTCCACATCCAATCGGTTCCGGCTCTTATTCTTGATTTGTAGAAGGGTGGAGAAACCAGACTCACATAAATAGGTAGTTGAAAAAGGCAAGAGTAGTCGAAGTGCAATCTCATTGACTTTTGGATATGACTGATGCATTGAACACCAGAATACATTCAGAGATTTTTCTTCATAGAGATATTTGGCAGCAGAATCATGTTTGAGATCAAGGAACTCGTCCTGAACATCACTGGGAATGGTAGTAATATCAAGAGTGCCAGAGAATGGATTCATTACCAACTTCCCTTCTTCCTCCTCGAATTCTGGGGCGGCATTTTGGAAGGGGCTCTAAACTACACCCTCTTAGCGTCCTAAGACCGACTTAGTTATACCGGGCCAAGAAGATTACTAAGAAAGCATTTTCGAGCGTCATCTTAGCCTCGTGTAAAGGGACAGAAGGCCAACCCTTCTTAGTGCCACCTAACCAATCAGCGCGCGCGACACAAGTCTGTATTTGGCGGGAAATACGTATACCACGCCGTCTCTCTCTCTCTCTCTCTCTCTCTCTCTCTCTCTCTCTCTCTCTCTCTCTCTCTCTCTCTCTCTCTCTCTCTCTCTCTCCTTCTCTCTCTCTCTCTCTTTCCCTTCTCTCTCTCTCTCTCTCTCTCTTTCCCTTCTCTCTCTCTCTCTCTCTCTCTTTCCCTTCTCTCTCTCTCTCTCTCTTTCCCTTCTCTCTCTCTCTCTCTCTCTCTCTCTCTCTCTCTCTCTCTCTCTCTCTCCTCTTCTCTCCTCTCTCTCTCTCTCTCTCTCTCTCTCTTTCCTCTCTCTCTCTCTCTCTCTCTCTCTCTCTCTCTCTCTCTCTCTCTCTCTCTCTCTCTCTCTCTCTCTCTCTCTCTCTCTCTCTCTCTCTCTCTCTCTCTCTCTCTCTCTCTCTCTCTTTTTTTCTTCTATTATTTCTTCTCCCTCCTCTTCCTTCTCCTTGAGTTGCCAGATATGTATTTCTGCTAGTCACAGTGCAGTGTACACGCCGAGGGAGTCTCTCTCTCTCTCTCTCTCTCTCTCTCTCTCTCTCTCTCTTCTCTCTCTCTCTCTCTCTCTCTCTCCTCTCTCTCTCTCTCTCTCTCTCTCTCTCTCTCTCTCTCCTCTCTCTCTCTGTCTCTGTCTCTGCTCTTCTCTGTCTCCTTTTTTTTCTTCTATTATTTCTTCTCCCTCCTCTTCTTCCCCTTTCATCCTCCACACACAATCATAGCCAGTATGGGATTATTTATCGTGGAATAAGCGACACTTTTTTCTTGGGTGTGTTTGATATGTTTGAATTAATCTGCTAACCGTTTCTGTCGCAAATCATATCTATTCCGCCAGCCCACCCCTATATATATATTATATATATAGCCCAACCTAATCTATATAAATAGTGTATATACAGCCTAATATACTATATACAGGTCTAAAAATAATAATAATATAACCAATAATATAAACCATTGTTGTTATGGTGACGGAGAAAATTGCGGGCTAAGACCGACCCCAACCATGCCCTTAGTTTACACTCGCTGGCACTGTCTTAGGCGGACAGCGAAACTTTGCTTCCAAAAAATGTCCAACCTAGCGCTAAGATGGTCTTAGTTCCCCTAGATGGTCTAGTAGGTATAGGTTCCACATGCCGCCCCACTGCGGACAGTACCTATTAAGTTCACTTTCCAAGGAATCTCAGAATTGCTGAGTGATTTCAGTTTTAAGTAATGGCGTCAAGCAGACTATCTTCTTCATTTCTCGTCAAGGACAGCTGAAAGGTTTCAAACAGGAAAACCATTCCCCGGCACCGGACTGTTCCTTTGCCAATTCTGGAGCTGCAAGAAAATCCACGAGACAATCCATCAGGTGAAACACATTTCTTCCTTGCCCTGTAGCTCCGATGCAAACCTATTTAGCTGTCAAATTATTGCTAAATATGCACGTACGTGGGCTCCCACAAAACCTCATTGAAGTGACTCAACAGATCATCTTTCCCTTGCATTTCCAGGAACAATTTAAGATCCCCCCCGAAGTTCCAACCACTCGATTCACACAGTTGACCCATGGAAAGCAGCGCACTTGGAGTAAAAGCAGGAGAGCTCATGCTCGAATCCATGTCTTACAAAGGTTCTGGAAAAGGCTGAGAGTTCAGAGCTCCAGCTTTGAAAGTTGCACACATTTGACCACTGCCTCAGGACTTTGCAACGTTCATCAGGGAGTGGTTTTCGGGACGCCAGTATGCAAAACGCTGGATCATACATACATGCACCCCTTGGCTTCGAGAGCTACTTCCTTGACCGCTTCTGGAAACCTGATTTTTTGATCCAGCATCGTGGAAGCCCCGGCTGTACAGATCCCCCACAACAATTTTCCCAGGGGATCCTATTAGCTTTGAAGAAAGCACAGATAGCTTTTCCAATCACATCTTTAGCTTTTGTGGTGGTCGCAAGCTGTGTACATAACAGATATTCTTCCTTGATACACACAAGAAACATACCAATACAAAACGAGTATTCGGTCACAAAGAACTCACACCCGTTTTGACTAATCCAGCTGTATTGAAACTATACAGTTGGGAGGACGATTGATCGTGCCTGTATCACTTTTTCCCTTATGTCATCGACATTCATTAATTCTCCGCCCTTACTGTGTCGTTGGACAAGGAAATTTGTTAATTTAAGTCACTTGCATCTCAAGACACGCTTGACCATCTTTAAAGTCATGGCTTGATTAAGGTTTCACCAATTTGTGTGGGAGGCTTCTTTTGCTCGCTATTTCGAGGGCACCTCGAATGATGCCTCACTACACTTGAGGTCGTGTTGTTGGAAAGCACCAGTCGCACCAGTTCAGGTTTCCCAAACTACTTCGTGGCGCCGAGAAATGGGTCTTTTCTCAGGAATTACTGTGATGATGTCAGCAAATGATGCTTCAACTACTAGCCTCATAGAATCGTTCCAAGAGAACTTGAAGCACAGTACACACTGAGGTTTCTCGATGCCATCAGAGAGGATTGATGTAAATCCGTAGTTAATGTACTCTTCACATGTACTTCCGTTCTTATAACACTAGTTAGCCATCGCAAATCTACGGAAAATAAAGAAGACAGCACATCAGAACAAACATTAAGTGATAAGACAAAAGAAGATAATGAAGTACAGACAAATAGGACAAGTGATAAAATGACAAACACACAAAATCCACATACATAACACATCTCATGGACTCACAAATTAAGCACACACCAGTCATACACAAAACATACACACAGAGAGAGTACAGATGATAAACATTCACACTCAAGCTAGCAAGCTGAAATGTACTTTCTACAGCAGGAACACGCGCTCCTTTTGAGAAAGCACTGCCCCAATGAAATAAGGAGAAGAAATAGCGAGTCCACATCAATATTAGCACAAAAAAAAAAAAAGCAGGAATAACTAAGTAGGGGAATGAGCATGAAAAAACACTGATTACCAAAAAATAAGAAATATTTCAGACACGAAAAACAGCGACCGCATTTATAATTGCTCGAAACAAAATAAGTAACACAGTAATGGTCAGAATAAATTATAACACATTGGACGTGATGATATCCCAGGCCACACTGAGATCTTCGATCGCCTCTCCCCTCTGTCTCCCCGGTGACTGTCACCCTCACTCACCGACCGGTCTCTCAACCGTCTCATACGCGTCGTTCTCCTTCCGCTTTTATATCAACCACACGGCACAAACAATTTACAATTTCGCACACAACATACATACACCACATAAACACAAACATTCGTACAATATTAGGCCTATCTTTGCGACATTTCAAGAACCAGTCACGGAACCCAAGAGTTCATGCGTCCATTTTCGCACGGAAAAAACTGGTCGAGGCAAAGCGCGTAGTGACTCAGGCAAAACCCTTGAACTTTCTCTACTCACTTCATTGGTGGGTAGCTTGGGTCGAGTTTTCAGTTCATAGCAAACAATGGTCGGCCTTGGGCCCCTTTCTCTTATCGTGAAGGGTTCCGCATGGCACGAGCGGAGAGGATGTCAGACGGCATAAAAGAGGCATCATGGCGGTGGGGCATGCGTTCCGCGATCATTAAACTGATTATGATCCCTTTCACCCATAGAAGCTAGTGAGTTATATCTCTCGTTATCGCTCTCTCGTTATCTTCGTTTATTGTCGTTATCTCTCGGGCTATCTCTCTCTCTCTCTTGTTATCTCTCTCTCTCTCGTTATTCTCGGTTATATCATCGTTATCTCTCGTTTTATCTCTCTTCGTTATCTCTCTCTCTCTCTGTTATTCTCTCTCTTCGTTAACTTCTCTCTTCTTGTTATCTCTCTCGTTATCTCTCTCGTTATCTCTCGTTATCTCTCTCTCTCTCGTATCTCTCTCTCTCGTTACCTCTTCGTTATCTCTCTCTCTCTCTCGTTATCGACCTCTAGTATCTCTCTCTCTCTTGTTATCTCTCTTGTTACCTCTCTCGTTATCTCTCTCTCTCGTTCTCTCTCTCTCTCTCGTTATCTCTCTAGTTATCTCTCATCGGTATCTCTCCTTCTCGTTATCTTCTTCTCCTTATCTCTTCGTTATCTCTCTCTCTCTCTCTTTCTCTTTCTCTCTCTCCCCCCCCTCTCTAAATTGCCTCGCCCAAGATGAGTTGTTTGTAAACAAAAAACGGGGTTTTTGCGTTCCATTTTGTGACACGCGAAACCAACCTAACCAGAACCCAACACTGCAACTTTGAAAGAATGGTTCATGCAGCTGGGCACAAATGGAAGAGGCCTATCCTAAGTTGCATGAACCAGTTCTTCAGTTCAGGGTTTGGGTTCGGTTCAGGGTGGGTTCGCGTAGTCACCAAATGGAACGCAAAAAAACCCCGTTTTTGTTACAAAACAACTCAGCGGCAAGCAAGAGAGAGAGAGAGCGAGAGGAGAGAGGAGAGAGAAGAGAGAAGAGAGAGAGCGACCGGAAGATTTGAGTAGGATGAGAGGTGTTGAGATAGAGAGAGAGGAGAAGAGAAAAAAAGAGAGATAAGAGAGATAACTGAGAGAGAGATAACGAGAGAGAGAGAGAGAGAAGAGTACGAGAGAGAGAGAGAGATTGAGAGAGAGGAGAATGAGAGAGAGAGAGAGAGAGCGAGAGAGATAACGGAGAGAGATAACGAGAGAGAGGAGAGAGATAACGAGGAGAGAGGGAGATATCGAGAGAGAGAGAGAGAGAGAACGAGAGAGAAAGAGGAGAAAGAGAGAGAGAGAGAGGAGAGCACCAGAGGAAGGCGAGAGGAGAGATTGAGAGAGAGAGAGAGAGAGAGATGAGAGAGAGAGAGGAGAGAGAGAGATAACGAGAGAGATGAGATATAACGAGAGAGAGATAAATGGAGAGAGAGAGAGAGAGAGATTGGAGAGAGAAGACGAGAGACGAGAGAGGGAGAGACCGAAGAGAGAGAGAGAGAGAGAGAGAGAGAGAGATGGGAGATGAGAAAAGGGGAGAGAGGAGGAGAGAGATAACGAGAGAGAGAGAGAGAGAGAGAGATGCGAGAGAGAGAGAGGAGAGAGAGAGAGAGAGAGAGACGAGAGGAGAGAGAGAGAGAGAGAGAGAGAGAGAGATGAGAGAGAGAGAGAGAGAGAGAGAGAGAGAGCAGGAGAGATAACGAATAGAACTCAGCTAGCTGCTATGTGATAGGGATCATATCAAGTTTAAGATCGCGGGAACGCATGGCTTCCACCAGCCCCAGTAGCCTCTTTCTCCTATGCCGTCTGACATCCTCTCGGACTCGTGCATGCGGAAAACCCTTCCTATAAGAGAAGAACAATAGGGCCAAGGAGACCATTGTTTGTTATGAACTGAAAAACTCTAACCCAAGCTACCCAAATGCTAATGTGAGTAGAGAAAGTTCACGGGTTTGCTGAGTCACTACGCGATTTGCCTCGGACCCAGTTTCGTGCGCAAATGGAACGCCTGAACTCCTTGGGTTCCGTGAACTGGTTCTTGAAATGTCGCAAATGGAAGAGACTTATGTAACAAAATTTTTGTCAACTTAATTATTATCAATTAATTTTTTAAACAAGAAAATTTCTTTGCCAGGGAACAGTGATGAAGTTTTTTTTAATTCAGATTCATAACAGTATTTAGACAATGTTATATTGGCAACAGCCCACCATGCGCCCCCCCTTAATCTTGCATGGCCCCGTGGGGGCCATGGCCCCCAGGTTGAGAACCACTGAGTCTGCCCCTTGCTTTGGCTCAGTTCTGCGCGAACGTGCAGCGAGCCACGGTTCCAGCCAATTAAGTCATTACGCTAATTACTCATTAAGGGCTTGTTCTCGGCAAAAAAGTTTGTTCCACAGACCCCCATTGGATTTTGACGCACTACTTACTTGCATGTCAAATTTCAGCTCATATCCGACAATAAATAAGAGTAGTTTACCTAATTACTCATTAAGGGCTTGTTTTAGCAAAAAGTTGTTAACAGCCCATGATTGGACAAGCATACTACATGTTCAATTTTAGCTCAATCGACAATTTAGGAGTAGTATACACTTTTTGGCTTAAACTTGGTTCACAGGGTCTTATGGTAAGAAGCTCGCTGCGTTCGCTGTCCAATAATGGCAGCGAGGAAGCGAGCTGCTTCTGCTTCTCTTTCTTTTCCTTCTTTTCATAAGGACATGTCTGGAACCAAGTTTAAGCCAAAAAGGGATAATACTCTAAATATTATCGGATAGGCTTAAAATTTGAATGTAAGTAGTGCTGTCAAAATCAAATGGGGGTCGGTGCAACAAACTTTTTGCGTAGAACAAGCCCGTAATGGATTTAATTTTAAAGGGAAAACAACCCAAAAATTTTGTCGGTTTTGAGCTAAAATTTTGGGGCCAGGAAACGCAGTGCTTTAAAAATCAAGGGGGTCTGTAAAAACGGGCCCTTTTTGCTTTAGAAAAACCCCTTAATGAGTAATTGGGCGTAAATGAGGGAGGGGGGGTTGCGGAGTGGTTACCCTTTTCCCCGATGGCTTTTCTCGGGCCCCGATTTCGACCCCCAAAGGGAAAAACCAAAAAACCCCTTCTGCACCGTCGAGTGGCCAAAGAACCCCCAACATGCCCGGTCCATAAAACTTTACCTTCGACTGCGAGTGCACCCGGGGGAAAAACACAGGGGGGGGGCCCCAGAGCCTCTAATCACAGGGGTCACTATAAGAATCCGGGCCTGGGGCACCACCGGGCCCCTGGGCCCCCAAAAACCCCCAGACCCTCCCCCAAAGGGGGCACCTCCCAACCCCAAGGGGCCAAAAAAAAAAAAAAAATCCGGAAAAACTGGCCGCAAAGGGCCAACCGGCCCCTTATAGTAAAATTTAAAAAAAAAAAAAAAAAAAAAAAAAAAAAAATAAAAAATTACCAAAAAGAAGGGGAAACCCCCCATACTATATTTTATAATATTAATAAAATAATATATAAAAATTTATTTTATATATATTTTTAATTTAAAATATATCTATATATATAAAAAAAAGGGGAAAAGGGGGGGAAGAAAAAAAAACCAAAAAAACTTTTAAAAAAAAAATATATATATATATATAAAATTATATATATATATATAATATATATTATATATAATTATTTTATATATATTATTAGAAGAAAAGAGAGGAGAGAGGGGAGAGGGGGGTCGAGAGAAAAGAGAAAAGAGGGGAGAGAGAGAGAAAAGAGAAAGAGAGAGAATGGAGAGAGAGGGGAAAAAAGAAAGAAAGGGGTTAATTAAAAAATAAAAAAAAAATTAAAATATCATGGGAGAGGAGGAAAAAAAGAGAGGGATGAGAGGGAAGAAGAGAGGGAGGAAAAGGGGGAGAGAGGGGGGAAAACGGGAAAAGGAGAGATGGGAGAAGGGGAGGCCCCAGAGAGAGGACGGGAAGGAGAAGGATAAGGAGAAATTTATACTTATAAAAAAAAAAAATAAAAAAAAAAAAAATATTTTTTTTTTTTCTGAGTTTCTAAAAGATTTTTTTTTTGTATTCCCTTTGGACCCCCCCCAAAACTTTTCCAAAGGGGGAAACTTTAAATTTTAAAAATTGATGGATGAAAATCGGGAAAGGAAAAGTCTGATACAAAAGGCCCATCCCAATCATCCACAGATGGCAACCCTTTTCCCCATCGTTTTTGAAAAATCATTTCACCCCCTCGAAAAAAAAAAAAAAATCCCCCAAAAAAAACCCAAATTTACTGTTTTTCCCATGACGCGATCAACCCTTTTATTGTGAAAAAGGATTTTATGAAAGGGTATTATCTTGGAGTAGGCACCCCAGACACTTGCCCCCATGGTGAAACACCCCCGTTTAATTTATTTTTTGAGGGGGGGGAGAGGGTGTTTTCCCCAAAGACTTTGGTTCTTTTAAAACTCCCCTTTTCCCTCCCCGGCCCGAAATTATCCCTTGGGTTGTCTCGGGTTTACACCACATGAGGGGTAAAAGGGAAAACCCTTTGCAATTCTAAAAGACATTTCCTCTCCCCACTCAACTCCCACTACACGGCCCCTTTACATCCCCTTACACCCTTTTCCACTCAAGTTTTTAAAATTAGGGGCTTTTTTTTTTCCCCCAAAAAAATCCCCTCCTTGGGAGCCATAACGGGGGGGGGGGGGAAAAACCAAAGGGAACTCAGGTCAAAACCACTTCTAAGGGTTTTAAAAACGATGCCCGCCCTCGATAATCTCAAACCCTTCCTTTTAATTTACAAATAAAAAACTTCTGCAACATTAAAATCTTTTTTGGTTTAAATTTCTTGTTTCCAATTTGGGGGAAACATCGCCTGTCCCCCCCTTAGCCCTTTAGTTTTTTCCTCACGGGAAAGCCAAAACCTTTATTTTGAACTCGACAGCGGGTTCTGTTTTTTTCCATTTTAAATTTACTTTTTTCCCCCACTTTTAAATTTTCAAAGGGATGTTTCGTATTAGGGTTTACGTATACGCTGCTCTTAGGGCACAACGACAAAAGTCTTGCTTTTCGTCTCCACGGTCTGAATCTTTAGAATTTTTATCAAATGGTTTAGGACCTCAAGTCACTCTTTTAAAAAATTTAATTTTGTGCGTATATAACACCAACCCAATTAAGACTAGGTAAAGTTCTTCGAATATTAACTTTCCAAAGTAAAAACCCCTTTTAACAAATTTTTCCTTTTTGCTGAAGTCCCAAAATTTGGGGATTAATTGTTAAAACCCCCGCCTGGCTTTCATCACTTCACGACCAAATTTGGTGAACAACCTAAAAACTTCCCACCCTTTAAGCCCAGGAGAAAATTTTTAAGGCCCCCAAACTGATTTTGACCGCCATGGGGGAACAATAACATTTTGCCCTTTTCCCCAAATCCCAAAACCCCTTCAGTTTCCCGGGTTAAAAACTTTTATCTCCTTTGGGGCTCCCCCGATCACAAATTATTATTTAAACCTGCCCTATCGCCCCGATCCCTGCCTCGGGACTCACATAAGGGATGTCCTTGGTTTTCAACTCAGCTAAGTGAGATATCGGCAGGGGAAAAGGGCCGCCCGGGATTTTCGAAAAGGGGAGGGTTGCAGCCTAGGTTGTTTCTCAAAAAAGGCTTTTGACTCGGGCATCGGGGAGTAAAATGGGGGATTTTCTGCGATTCGAGGGATTCCTGAAAGGACTATTTTTTGATAAGGGGTCTGTATCGGGGACGAGAGTGCGGGAAGTGTGGGGAGGTGTATCCAGCTTCTTTCCGTGAATAAAGGAGTGAGGCAAGGGGGGCCTTGCCCCATCATTTTTCAACGTTGTATGGATTTGGGTTTTGGGAAAAAGGGTTTGTAGATAAAATTGATTGGGAGCACCCGCCGGCAACACCAAGTCATGATCTGTTTTTCCCGGATGAGCGGGAAAATTTTTTGCTGATTTCGCTGGAGGTTGGTGGGCCTCGGGGGCGCTCCCACGAGGAGGCAAACCCTTTGGGATTTGAGGTCTCCGGCTCAAGCCCAAAGGGGAAAAAGGGTTTGGGAGTTACAGATGAAGCAGTACAGTTTTTCTGCGTGGGCGAGGACTTTAAGATCGGGGAAATTTTTAAAACCCTGGTAGGCGGGCCATAAGAGGGCCCGGGTCACGTAAAGGAAGTCTTACGGGGGGTTTGGCATAGCCCCCGGGTTAGGACTCGCCAGGGGGGAAGTATTTGGCGTTCGGTCCCTTTTGCAGGAGGACAAAAAATCCGGACTTCAAGCGTTTTGGGATCCCGGCCTACTTAGGTTGTGAGACATGGACATTTAAATAGGATTAAGAAAAGAAAAAACCCTTTGGAAAAAAAGGTTTCGCAGAATGGGGGTTGGGGGGACGTTTTTGGAAAGGTTTTAGTGTTAAAATCAGCGTTTTTTTGCACCGTTGAGATTTTGAATCAGGCCTTTATTCCCTTTGAAATAGTCCGCCCAGCCCCAAAACTTGGGCCTATAGGGGCTTTGTGGCACGCTACCCTGAAACCAAATTTTTTTTCCCTTCCCATCGGGTTGTATCTTTAAGGGGACAACCCGGGCCCGGGGGAGGGGGCCCAAAGGGGGGGTCTTTCCAAAAGGCTCTTTGGGGGGGAAAATTGAGGTTTTCTTGCGAGAGCTGTTTGGTAGGGGAAAAAGGGAGCTGAAAGGGAACTCGCGCGTGGGCCCCCCGGGAAAGGGGCGTCGTAGGGGGGGCCCGAGGCGAGGGCGCCCCCCGGCGATCCCCAATGATTGTTTGAAAAGGGAAAAACCCAAAGGCAGTTTTACTCAGATTTTCCAGGAAATTTGCTAAAAAAAGCGTGAAGGTTTCGGTGGGTTGGGGGTGGGGTTTCGGGTCGGGTTTGGGCCCCGTTTAAAAACCTTGGAAAAATCCCGACCAGTAAAGGACTGCGAGCGCTTTGCGCCGTTTTGAAATCACCGCCGTAATGTTGCTTCTTTTGGTGTCTTCTATCGTTATTATTATGCTAATTGCTATTCTGAACATGCTAGCTACATGCCTCCCCCTTTTCCCGCGGGCCCTATTTCCCAAAAGGGCCCTTTTTAAATTATCACACCCTTTTGTCCTTTCCAAAAACTAACGCAAGGGGAAAACCTGTAAAAATTTTTAAATTTTTTTTTCCACATTCTTATGACGATTTCTTTTCAAGAGAACAGTATCAAGACACCTCACGAACTAAATTGATCCACCCCCATTCTATATATGTAAGATTATTTAGGAGGGCCTTTCAGTAGGGGGTTTTTTTCTTTTTTTGATTTAAACCTTTTTTAGTAAAAAAAAAAAAAAAGTGACGAGTTCTTTTGTCTGATACAAAATTTAGTACACATTTCTTTTCCCTTTTAATGAGAAAATTTAAATTTTTTGGCCCCCTACCCGAATTTTTTTTTTGTACAGTTACGTAGTTTGACATTTTTCAAGTATTAAAAAGGGGCCCAAAAGGTTTATTTTAATTTTCATTTATAAATTTGGTTTTTTGGGTCATTCAAGGGAAACCCTATGTTTTTTTAATTAAAATTTTTTTATTCCCTTACCTGTTTTTCGATTTTTCAATCTGACCACCTACATTATAAGCAAAATAAAAAAGATCGTATTTTTTAAGGGTTTTTTTTTTTCTGAGTTTTAATCATCAAGGCCTTTTTTTAAATGCCAGAAAATTTTTTTTTTTTTAAAGGGGGTTTTTTGAAAACTAAAAGTTTATATCGGAACACCACACACACACACCCCACACAAAAAACACAACACCCCACAGGGTTTCCCCCCTAGGTAGTGGTAGCACGCTGGTTTTTAAAAAGAGAAAAACCCCGGGGGGCGATCCCCGGGGGGAGCGAAGAGAGATCGGTTGGGCTTTTCAAAAAAGAGCCACTGGCCCCAGTAGTGAAGGGTACCGGGGGTTAGCCGGGGGTTTTTTGGAAACCCCCCTCCATGGGGGATTTGCCGGGCCAAAAACTAAAACACTAAGGGTGAATGATAAAAAGTAAATATGGAAAACGGGACCAACGAGGGGGGAAATCAGGCCCTGTAAAAACAATAAAATGAAACAACTAGTAAATACACACACAAAACACAAAACACACCCCACACACACAAAACATATATAAAAATATATAAAATATTTTAATATATATATATAATATTATATATAATAATATATAATATATATAATATATATTTCACACCCCAGTGAAACCCCACACACTGCCCCTTTGGTCAGGGAGCATAAAGGTCACCAAATCTTTTTTGGTCCCACGTCAAATTTCTCAAAACCGCACAGTTTTTTTGCAGAAAAAACACCCAGCAGTTAAGGGCCCCCAAGTAGGGGGGCATTTGGTTTGGGGGTTTAATCCCACCTTAACCCATTGAGTGGCATTTTTTCCCCCAAAGTTTTAGCCCAACGAGGGGAAATGGAAATTGCTGACAATTTACGAGGCTAGGCCGCAAAAGACCAAAAAAACCGGTTTAAAGGAAAAAAGGGCACCAACACCTATTTTTTCAATTTGATTGGGAAAAGAAAATTTTATGTAAGGTTTAAAAGATTTTCTTGTCATCAGCATTTCTTCGTGTAAAATTTGTTGATATAATTAAGGAAACAATGCGGGAAATTAAAAAGCCAAAAATAATTTTAATTGAAATTTAGAAAATAATTATACGCCATTACATGATTACAGCCATTATAATGTGAAATGTATAACCTATAGTTTATATGTTCGTCCAATTTATGCAATATCATGGGTTATTTCAATATTTGTATTTTTTTCTCACAGAACCTGTTTCCTCAAATTGTTTGGTTTGTATGAATATTGATGTATCATGCAGGTTTATTTATTTTTAGTTTAGGTTCCCCCTTTTTTTTTTTTCTTTTCATAATATAAATAATCTTTGTTTTTTCTTTCCCCTTTTTTTTTGTTAAATTTGGGAAAAATTCGGGCATTTCCCATCCTCCCCTAGTTTTTGAAATATATTGTTCAGTCTTGAGCATTGTAATTTTTAGAAAATTTTGGGGGCTTTTAGGGAAAAACAAAAACCATTATCACATACCTTTTTTACCCGGCCCCCCAGCCCTAACCATTATTTACCTGCCAGTTTACACCAAATGAAATGTGTGAAACAGAAGGGTGGCAAAATTGGGAAAAATTTCTGAAAGGGAGGAAAATAAATTTTTTACGGGTAAACCGCCAAAAAAATACCGAAAAAGCGCTTCTCTCCTTTTCTCTCCTCTCTCCTCCTCTTCCCCTCTTCTTTTCCCCCTCCCCTTCCTCTCTCTCTCTCTCTCTCTCTCTCTCTCTCTCTCTCTGTAATCGTGTCTTCTCTGAAGACTTTAAGAAGCCATGTGATTTAAAAAAAAAAAGTAAGGGATAATCCCATTTTGTCCGTTGGAAAGGACCCCCCCATCTCTTTTCCAAAACCCTTTTAAAGTAATGTCTGTTTTCTTTTGGGGGGCTACTCTTTTCTGTTCGTTTGTTTTGACATTTTTGCCCGCGGGGCTATCAACAGGGTGGAGTTTATAATCTTTTTCTGGAAATCCCCCACAGGAACCCCTAAGGCCAAAAAAAAAAAATTGGGGTTTTAGTACGGGAAATTTGTTTTAAATTTTAAATTTAAAATAGTAAATTTCGCATTTCCAATTCTTATTTTCATTGAAAAACGCAGGGAAAATTAAAAAAAATTAACCCACCAAAACTCCCAACTAACAATTTTTAGTGATACCCGGGGGTTTTTTTCCTTTTATATAAAAATATAATCAAAAATAAATTTTCCTAGATACATACTAAGCACAAAAACATGCTGGGGAAAATTTGGGGCCCTGAAAATGGTTTTAAAAATTTTTCAAAGGGGTTTATGTATTGAATGATACTGATCAACTAATGATAATATCAAAGAGCAAAAAAGCTAAGAAAAAAATATCATAACCTATTAGGCCCATATGTTGTGGAAGATATTATATGAAACACACACAAAAATGGGAATATCAGTACATTAAACGTAATGGCTTTCCTCTACAGTTTGTGAATTGCCAATTACATTGGCAAACAATTAAATATGTTACGCTCAACCCTTCATCAAATGCATACCGATCATTTAGGGTATTGGGTTTTTCAATTTTTTACCTTCATTTAAATCACAAAATTTCGGCCCCTTCGAAAACAAAGTTCAGCTCCTGATTCGGTAATTTTTTTTCCCCAAAGGGTTTAAGTCACTTTTCGTGGTGTTTTAAATTTCATTTTTCTTTGCAATTTTTAAAACTAATGAGAAAAAATCCCTGATGCCCTGCGGTACTTAGTGATACCAGTAAAAAGTAAAAGCTGGAAAAGTTTTTTATATTGGGCAAAAAGAAAAATTTTCTTCACCAATGGAAAACGTTTTAGCCCAAGGATGGTTTTTAAAACAGGTATTTCCCTTGGGCGAAAAAATTTTATCCCCCAATTTAAATCATTCCGAAGCTTCAGGTCATCCTTTAAAAATTTAAGACTTTCACATTTATAAAGGGGCTAAGCCCCAAGGGGAAACTAGAGGGCACAAGGAAATCCGAACCTCAGTTTAAAATTTGAGACCGTTTTGGTTCTGCCAAAATAGCCAAAAACAGGATATGATGTACTAAATAGGTAAAAAATAGAGTACCTTTTAATTTAAAAGAGTAGCGACAACTTGATTATGGGCGCAATCTTTCTACCCAAAGGGCCCCTTCGTTCCCCCAAAAACCCCCGAAAATTTTTAAAGGAAAGACCCCCCCATTATCATGGTTTTAAAATGTATAAAGGATATACTGTTTCTCGGAAAAAGTTGTTCATAAGATTATCCCCATAAACACAGTAAAACACATTAAATAAAGGTCAATTTTGGGGGACTCTGAAGACAATTTATGAAATTAAAAATTCACTTAAAATCGGCGTCATGTTTAAAACCCTTTTTGGGGGCAGGTTTTTAAGAGGCAATATCAATAGAAACCGAATTTAGAGCTTTCCCTTGCTATATTTCGTTTTTTAATAAAGCAGTAGAATCATGCATACACTAGCGTTAACTAAATAAATCGCCGCGAAGGCCCCGGTCTCTCTCTCTCTCTCTCTCTCTCTCTCTCTTCTCTCTCCTCCTCTCTTCTTCTCTCCTCTCTCTCCTCTATTATATATAATATATATATTATATATTATATATATCCCTGAAGAGAGAGAGAGAGAGAGATGAGAGAGAGTTACCAAAATACGTTTTCTACTTATTGTTTATATATATATATATATATATATATATATAATATATATAATATATATATATTATATATAAAATAATTATTATAATATATATATATATAAAATTATATATATATTATATATATATATTTTTATATATAATATAATATATATAATATAATAATATAATATATATATATTAATATAATATATATATAAAATAATATATATATATAGTATATAAAATATATATATATACAAGTAGAAAAGTTTTTTGGTTTTTTTTTTTTCTCTCTCTCTCTCCTCTCTTCCTCTTCTCTCTCTTCATATCACCCCTCTCACTCATATCTCTCTCACTCTATCTCTCTCTTTCACGGAGAGAGAGAGAGAGGAGAGAGGGGAGAGAGAGAGAGAGAGAGAGAGAGAGAGAGAGAGAGAGAGAGAGAGAGAGAGAGAGAGAGGAAAAGAGAGAGGAAGAAGAGAAAGAGAGAGAGCGGGGCCTTCGCGGCGATTTATTTGTTAACGCTAATTTATGCATGTTCTACTGCATTTATCAGAAAACGAAATATAGCAATGGAAAGCTAATACGATTCTGCTTTTATTGATATCTTCCATCTTTAAGCTGTCCCACAAAGTTTTAACATGACGACGAGTTTTAAGTAAATGTTAATTTCATCATATTTTTTCAGAGTCTCATAATGACCTTTATTAATGTGTTTACGTGTTTATGTGATAATCTTATAGAAAAAAACATTTCCGAAGATAACAGTATATCCTTTATACATGTATAACATGATATACTGCGGGGTCATGCCTGGAGAACTTCCCCGGGTCTTGGGTGAACGAAAAAGGCCGGGTTTAGCAAGATGGCGCCCATAGCGTTTAAATAGGGCCAATGAGTGGCGGTACCCTCTTATTACAGAAACCCTAGGTAAAACAAGTATCGGTGCATAGGGGGTCCGATGAATACTGTAAAGATTCAGTCAAGTGCTGATGATATCGGAGGGTTGGTATGCCATGAATTGGATGATGATAGATATTGAATTGGGTGTTCTGGAGTTCGAACCGACAAACGATTGTTTACCTCACAACGCTTGTTACATAACTCCAATAACGGAGGATTCCACATACTGCCTTTAGGCTAATGCAGTCATTGTCGAACAATGCGTATGAATATGGAATATGCACTGGAGTATGCTGACAAGTCTTTCGATTTGGGGGCGGGTTATTCTGTGATGAGAAAACGTTTCCCAACAGATGGTCCGTCAGCAACACATTATGTTTGGCGAGTGAATAACACCAGTTTAGTCCTCTCTCTCTCTCTCTCTCCTCCTCTCTCTCCTCTCTCTCTCTCTCTTCTCTCTCTTCTCTTTTTTTGGGCCCCTCCCTTTCTCCACTTCCCTCAATTTCCCCCCTCCCCTTTTTTTCCCCTTTTCCCTTTTTTTTCTTTCTTCCCTTTTTTTTCCTTTTCCCCCCCCCTTTTTTTTCTCCCTCTCCTCCCCCCCTTTTTCCCCCTTTTTCCCCCCTTTGGGTCTCTCCCCCTCTTCCCTTCTTTTCCCCCTTTTCTTTTTTTTTCTCCCCCAATTTTCCCCTTCTTTTTATTTTTTCTTTCTTTCTTTCTTTTTTATCTTTTTTTTTTTTTTTCCCTCCCTTTTTTTTTCTCTCTCTCTCTCTCTCTCTCTCTCTCTCCAGTTGGTGGCCTGAGGAAGTACGACCATGTGTCTCCAGCTTATGAAGAACTAAAGTGGCTCAGAATAGGACAGAAACATGAATTTGATGTATTAGTACATGTATATAAGTCCCTATTTATAGTTTATCCTGAATGGTTCTGTGACTATGAAAAGGTATCTGATGTCACTAGGGAACACACGAGGCAGAATGATAATATATATATATACCACGCTTCAAGACTGACACAGGGGCCCGATCACTAAAGGTTTTGGGCCCAACACTGTGGAATGCTCTGCCCAACCACATAAAACTTGCAGTAACATTATCTAAATTCAAGACTGGCCTTATTCATCATTGTAATTTATGACCACAGAGCCACAGAATAAACCCCTTACTTTACTGATAAATTTAAGTACTTTCTATTAGCTTTGTATATATTGTATATATTTGTTTTATTTTAATATGTATGTAATAACCACTACCCTGTGGAAATAAAAATTGAATTGAATTGAACTCTCTCTCTCTCTCTCTCTCTCTCTCTCTCTCTCTCTCTCTCTCTCTCTCTCTCTCTCTCTCTCTCTCTCTCTCTCTCTCTCTCTCTCTCTCTCTCTGTTACCGTCACATATTTTTCTTTCCTGCCTGTATCCACACCCATGCACAAATTTTGTGTTGTCTAAGTTGCATAATGCGTTAGTAAGGCACCCTAACCAACAGTAATGGCAATATATTAAGGGAAATATATTAATACATATGTAATGATACGTGCTAGACTTGATTTGCAGTTTGTATAGGTTTGTGTAATCTCACCCAAGTGTAGTGGTTATATCACTGTTACACCTTTTGCGTAACAATCATAAACGTAATTTTTATGTCACGTGGACGTTGGTGGCAGCCATGCCTACACGGCTGAATGCGGTCTTGGCTGGAGGCGGGGGATATACAAAGTATTAATTGTTAATAAAATATTATGTGAAGCATGATATTATGTCTCTTTAGTTTCCCTTTATGACACAAAATGTATTATTGACTATATCTTTACCAATTATGTGCTACGATCATGCACATTTTGCCCACGTTGCATTTCACAGGTGATGTGAATTTCTCTCTCATATGTGGTGTTTTGTCAAATGATATGACAATCGTTAAAGTGTGTGGCGGCATTTACCACGTAACGCGGCCGTTATCATGGCCGTATTAACGTCCCACTCAGATAAGCAAATACAAGTATACATCGGAACCACCACTGTCATTCGTTACCTGCTATATTATAGCCTCCCATGTGGAATTCACAACGTAACACTGTGTATCAATATATCCGTTTATATAAACAAAATATTACTCATTGTTGACACTATTACGCTATATGGTGATACATGGCATATTCCTGCCATCAGTACTACCAACCTATAGCTGGTATCACACTGTGTTTTCGTTTTCTTCGTTCCGTTGTGTCAGAATGTTTCACGCATATAGTGCACAGATACTTGTTTTACCCATAGTACGTTGTGAATCTAAGCGGGAAATACCGTGTTCCTTATTAGACTTCTGCTTACGTCTTTTTTGATAGTTTACTTTCTCCATATTTACAAACATGTATGAAAACTACTCTTTGATGCTAATAAGAGTATACTTCAGCTTTTACTGCATTTTATTTCAAGCAAAAAAAAGAGAAACCTCATGAAACATTCAAAACACACACACACACACACACACACACACACACACACACACATGCTAATTCCACTTGCATATCCTAATATGGTATTACACATAACACATCATAACAACACATTTTAAGCTGTCAGAGCCGAGGTGGCTATCAATTAATATTATCAATCTTGAGAATGGTGGGCAAGAATGGTCGTGCAATATGATACACCGAATATATTTACACAACAAAAGTGGCAATTACTGGCTGGCAGCCAAATTACATACACCAAACAACAATAGTAATCTTAGAGCAAGGGGATGACACCCAATAGCTCCCTTTTATAGCAGCCTGGAGGA
>JACEEZ010012345.1:80000-87500 GCA_016584305.1 Chionoecetes opilio | reverse complement strand
AAAGTGATTGTGGAGCATCCGTCGGCAACACCAAGATCACTGATCTTGTTTTTGCCGATGATGCAGTAATCTTTGCTGAGTCGCTGGAGGTCCTGGTGATGGCTCTCGAGGCGCTGCACGAGGAGGCAAAGCATTTGGGACTTGAGGTCTCATGGCTCAAGACCAAGGTCCAGGTGTTTGGAGACTTACTAGATGAAGCAGTACAGTCTGTTCATGCGTGTGGCGAGGACATTGAGATTTTGGAAAGTTTTACATACCTTGGTAGCGCAGTTCATAATGACGGCGGGTCACGTCAAGAAGTCTTACGGCGGATTGGCATAGCCCACGGTGCTATGGACTCGCTCAGCGGGAGTATTTGGCGTTGTCGGTACCTGTGCAGGAGGACAAAGATCCGGATCTTCAAATCGCTTGTGATCCCTGTCTTACTCTATGGTTGTGAGACATGGACACTAAATAGTGACTTGAAGAGACGAATCAATGCCTTTGGTAATAAGTGTCTTCGCAGAATCATGGGGTATCGCTGGGATGATTACGTGTCAAATCAGCGATTGCACCGTGAGACTGAATCGAGGCCTATTACCTGCATAGTCCGTCAGCGCCAACTTCGGCTATATGGGCATGTGGAACGCTACCCTGAAACCGATCCTTCTCATCGGGTTGTATCTGTAAGAGACAATCCGGCGTGGAGGAGGCCAAGGGGGCGCCCACAAGGCTCATGGCTGGGGCAAGTTGATGTTGCTTGTCGAGAGCTGCTTGGTATGGGAAAGGAGCCTGCATGGGAACTCGTGCGTGGTGACCCCCGGGAGTGGCGTCGTAGGGTGGGCGAGGCGACGCGCCCCCCGGCGTATGCCCCAAATGATTGATTGATCAGAACTTGCTCTATGAAGAGGTCTGTGAAAATTTCTGACCACGCACCGTCACTTCTTCTGACTGGAAAGAGGCCATTCATAAATGCCCTATTTACGTCTGGATGGGTTTGTTCCAGGTCAATCATTCTTGGGATGAACAAAGCCAAAGACTTCGTATAGTTGTTGTGACCGGCAGCAGCAAGAAAAGGGTGCATTTCACGCAGAGACTGCAAATACAGAGGCCAGCAACTTATACGAGCAGAACGAATGAAGGACCTAAGAATGGATACCATATTTTGGTATTGTATCCACAATCTTGCAGTGCCATAGCTTTGCAGTGATGCACGCCAATCTTCAAGAGCAGTGTGAATGTTGCTCAATGCATCGCTCTGTAGTGCATCATCCAGAGTCATGCTTCCGTCTTGAACGTCTTTGACAAGCTGAGAGATATCAGAAAGCATATCAGCTTGAGGATGGTCTCCAATCCGTGACTGTGGCGAGATTCCAGGCAGGACATCGTCACCAGCCTGATGGGAAATACCAGACTGATTGGTTGAATCAAACGTTTGAGAAGATCCTGCCTGAGTAGAGTCCTTTGACTCTGTGGTTCTTGGGGTTTGGTTGGAGGTGCTAGAATTGGGAAAGTTTCCAGTTTGTACCGAGCTATCTAATGTTTGAGAGGTTCCAGGGTGGTCAGATTCATGGGACTTTCTCGGTTCGTTGGCGCTGCTGGGGTGTTTGGAGGTTGAAGGCTGGTTTTCGCCGCTTGTCTCGAGCATGGGTGTCGACGTAGAGGAGTCCGTACCTTTCAAATCCGAAAGAGGCAGGTGAAGGGCTTCTGATGTAGTTATTATATTCAGAGCACTGTCAATGAGAAGATGACCTCGCACTGCACGGGCCACTGCCTTTCCACTCAACATCTTGTCAACTGAACATAGGCATAGACCTGTGCCAGCATTTCCTTCAAACCAGAACCTGCCATGATAACTCCAATGGCTCCAAGCATGCTCATCTCTGTGTGGAATCCGCCAAGTAACAGGACAATCTTTCGCAAACGACTTGATGTGGGTTGATCCTCGATAACCATCAGAGCTATCCAGTATAATTGCTGATCGAAGGTGATGATGGGAGTACAATTCTGCTTTTCAGCTAAGTCGCTCATGTACTCCAGCGTTGACCGAACACATGTTGGGCTACTTGGTGAGATGTCAATCATTGGTAAGAAGAGTTGTGTACTCTTCCCTGGGTTGGCCATTTGCGTATGCAGGGATTGCATGTATCCAGACCACAAAGGCCGAGGTTGAGAGAGATGCATCGATACCTGCCACATTATGTCTAACTTGAGGCTCTGCATGTCCTGGGTATATGGGCGAATAGTTTCATACTTGATACTCTTCAATGCTGACTTTGGGTCTCTTTGAAATACGATTGAATGTTTGCCAACATTTTTTATGTCATCGAATGGCACCTGGTTCCTGGGAATTGGTCTGGAAGTTGTTCGAGCTGGTGTGATTGCTCCCATCTGACCCATCATGTGAATGACATTTTCACCATCCAATGTCTTTGCATTGTGATCAACATTGTCGGCAATGAAGTGCAGCAAAGCATCAGCAGTGAGATCTTTAATGTCTACTCCTTGGGTGAGAGCAGCGTTTTTCTTGTAGAGGATGATTCTGAAAATGAAGAGCAGAAACCAAAGCTGAAGAGTAAGTCTATCAAGTCACGATGTCCATATTTCTGGTCCAAAGTTACACACAGACCAACTTGCAGAGGACAGAGGAATGCTCTGGACAAGTGGAGCTCATTATGGCTTGGCCAATAGATGCACATCGAAGGTCTGCTCTTTTGCTCTTGATGATTGTCTGTAACAGTAGAGACAGGGCAGGGGTCAAAGTGGAGAGATTGTGTTCGAGCGATTTTATATCAGAGGCGTCTGGATCATCGTTGTGTTTTTCGGCATTCTTTATTTCATTCCTGATATAGGTGCCGACAACTTTGATCGACGAATCCATGTCATCGGGCTTGTCCTTCATTTTTGAGTGCGCATCCTGAATCAACTGCTTCACATTAGATGTGAGTGTGACAATCAGTGGTTGCTTTTTCGTTGAAGTTATCGATACTCTGTTCCCATAATGTGCATAGAGTTGCCTTTGCAAAGACTTTTTGGAATAAACCTCTCCACTGGTTGCATGGCTTTCCATGATTTCATAGAGTTCATCTAGAGTGACAGTTTCATCATCATTGTTTTCCAGATATTCAATAACGTGCAGACGATCTCTTCATTTCATCGATGGTACCAGAAGGACGTCCTCGTTTCCGAGGTGGTGCTCCATCCTTGTTTGTAGGTAACATGTCAAGTGTAAGATTTCGTGGAGACATGTAATATTGGAAACATTTGCGGTGGTAAATGGCCTCCTCTGCTGGTAAATAATTAATACATGCAAGTCGATGTGCAACTGCATCAGCCCAAAAGTCTGGATGAGTTTCGCGACGTTCATTACATCTTTGCAAGATTGTCTCTGACACAGTGAGGAGCATAACATGGCTGAATTCATATTCAACATTGGTGGGATACTTTCTGGCCTTCTCCTGATCAACATGCATCCCACAGAGATAGCAGTCAGTGTGAAATGAGAATTTTTTAGTATCACATCGCAGTTTGTGTGAGGTAGGACCAGTTTCATCGACATGTTGGCGTTTACCGATCTGCTCATATCGTCTGCTGTTTGTATGACTTTTGCGACATGATGTGTGGACATATTGCTTTCCATTTTCATCAAATTTATATATTGGGATGGGGTTCGTTAGATATAGTTCATTGTGTCTATGGGTGAATTTATTAATGGAAGTGAGGACTTTGCGTCCAACGCTGGAATATTCATCGTTCTTAAATGAAATAGTGTCTCTACAAATTAAACACGCCGCATCTGTCTTGGGGGATGCCATCACAATCTCAGATCTGGAAATAAAAGAAAAAAGTATTACTAAATGCGTTGCATACACGTATATACATTTCTCAATCGTACTGGTGTAATAGTCGCACAGATATGTTCAGAGGATCATATACTTTTCACATTTTCCTTCAATATTATACCAAAAATTACGTTGATTTTGACGTTTGAGCATGAATGCCACCTTATATGACCTTGAAAATATTTCCAAGTGAAAGAGCACCTCAAAATTAATAGGATTAGACACTTTATTTGTGTTTCTATGTTGATTTTCAGCAAAGTTATGCCTATTTCAATATTTTACCTTCCGCGGCGGCGGGCATCTAGGATTTTCAGTGAAAACGAGTATTTGCCATGGGTGGATTCGAGTGGACTTTTTTGTGTGGTTAGAGATACCTCCAAAGAACCCATTTCAGGTGAATTTGCTTTGTTAACATTTTTGTCCAACCTCGGCACTTTTTTGGTGCTTATTTCCTGGCCTAATATCACCACCACCAATATCTCTATCCCCAAAATCTTTGGCATCTTTGTTGTGTCAAAAACACCAAGTTCACAAAGTTCACATATTTTGCCAATTGTTTTGAAATGTCTCATCTCGCACCACGCCGTGCCACCATACTGCATATGCGACAACAATGGGTTCTTATTGCATTCAAAGTACCTAATAAACCCTGTAAAAACATGAAGAAAAAAAAATTCACTATGCATTCACAAGACGTTACAATACGACATAAACACATACGCGTGTAAAATTGTACACTATAGGCCTATAATAGGCAAAACACAGGTCTGAGCGTGTTACACACACCTTTCACTACAAGACTGCAGCATAGAAACTTGAAGCTACATGGAACCCCAGCCCGCTACCTTCCAAAAACGCATCGGATTGCGCATTGAGAAAATTGCGGTGTAAAAGTTTACACCCCGAATGTGTTTTAGGGTTAAAGACACTTACAACGTACAAAAAAGACTATTGCAAATAACAAAAAAGCAGATTTCAGGCATTAAAGACACTTGCACAGAAAAGACAAATATATTTCAGGCATCAAAGACCTCTGCAATGACCATAACATATTTTTTTTCAGGCATCAAAGACACTTGCAATGAACAGGAAAACATATTTCAGGCATTACAGACATTTGCCATGAACATAAAAGCATATTTCAGGCATTGGAGACACTTGCAATGAACAGCAAAACATACCTATCAGGAATTAAAGATACTTGCAATGAACATCAACGCATACTTCAGGCAATACAGACACTTGCAATGAACAGCAAAGCAGATTTCTGGCATTACAGACACTTGCACAGAATAGGGAAACATATTTCAGGCATTAAAGACACTTTTGATGAACAACAAAGCATTCTCCAGGCGTCAAATACACTTGTAATGAACATAAAATCATATTTCAGGCATTAAAGACACTAGTCTATAATAATATAAGCGAAAGTGTGTGTGTGTGTGTCTGTGTGTCCGCTCTAGGTTCCGCCCCCCGTGGCGAAATCCCATCATATGGCACAGTTTTGGAACCAGGTTGACCAGGGGAAGGTTTTAAGCCTACTTATGGGATGATCCGATCACTTTTATTTTATTTTTATTTTTAGTAGCCTATCAGCGAGAATTGTGAAAAAAAAGTGGGTTGCGAGAATTGAGGAAACATTGATGTAGGGTTAGGGAGATGGGTAATGGGTGAGTGAATGGTTGGGGTGATGGGTAATGCATGTGGGGTGATGGGTGAGTGAATGGGTGGGGGGTGATGGGTGATGGGTGAGGGAATAGGTGGGGGGTGATGGGTAATGGGTGAGTGAATGGGTGTGTGGTGATGGGTAATGGGTGAGTGAATAGGTGGGGGGTGATGGGTAATGGGTGAATTAATGGGTGGGGGGTGATGGGTAATGGGTGAGTGAATGGGTTGGGGGTAATGTGAATGGGTTGGCGTTAATACATACATTTCTACATCCATGATTTCAGGAAAGTTAGAAGGGGCTATCTGGAGAGTCTGTGTTTGGTGGGCCTTAGGCCCACCAAACACAGGTGGTGGGCCGAAGGCCCACCAATAGCCCTCCGCAGGAGCTAGCCAAAAAGTCCGCCCAGAGGGCGGCTTTGCGGCTAGTAATAAACATAAAAGCAGATTTCAGGCAATAAATAGTTGCAATGAAACAGCAAAACAGATTTCATGCATTAAATACACTTGCAATGAACAGAAAAGCAGATTTCAGTCATTAGAGACATTTGCAATGAACAAAAAAAACAAATTTTAGGCGTTAAGACACTTTAACATAGCAAGACACAATTACATGCTCTGGTGCATTACGTGACACGCTTAAAATAAATATATGCATACATGCTGCATAACTGAAATCATGCCTGACCCCACCAAAAAAATCATATATATGAGGGAAATACGTACAGGCAACCTGTCAGTTAGTTTTCTGTCAGCAGGTTTCAGCCTGAAAAAATGTATAGAGGCGTTTGTTAGTGTTTCAATTTCATTTTCGTCCTATTTTTTCTTTTACTCTGTAATCCCGAACTTCTATTTTTCTAAGTATGTAGAATATTCTCATTTTTATGTAAATGAAATGAAACTTGGAATGTAGATGGGTGGAACATAATTGAAGGGGATCAGAAAATGTGCGACTTTATAATCTGTCCAATATTGTACATGTATAACTGACTCTGCTGCCCAACATAGCCTTCTCCATAACACCAGCCAATTAAGTTCAATTTCAGCGAAATGTTTGATAATACTGTCTTTGGGCATTCATAGCCCCCCCCAATGGGTGAGTATATATATATATATATATATATATATATATATATATATATATATATATATATATATATATATATATATATATATATATATATATATATATATATATATATATATATATATATATATATATATATATATATATATATATATATATATTATAGTATATATATATGTCTTCTCCTTAAGTAGCGCCTCACGCTGCACCTAAATCATGCTCACCTCTACATCTGAGGAGAAAACATCTCTCCATGGCTGAAGAAGGGTTCATGACCCGAAATCGCGATACTGCAAAATGACCAGCTACGGCGAAGTCATAAAACTTGATCACTAAAGAGAATAAGACACTCTTAAGACAAAGAGAAAATATCTTGAAAAAGATAATAAACGCTGAACTAGCTATCACTTTTAACGATATATATATATAATATATATATATATATATATATATATATATATATATATATATATATATATATATATATAATGTATATATATATATATATATATATATATATATATATATATATATATATATATATATATATATATATATATATCGTTAAAAGTGATAGCTAGTTCAGCGTTTATTATCTTTTTCAAGATATTTTCTCTTTGTCTTAAGAGTGTCTTATTCTCTTTAGTGATCAAGTTTCATGACTTCGCCGTAGCTGGTCATTTTGCAGTATCGCGATTTCGGGTCATGAACGGAGAGATTTAGGGTCTTCAGCAGCATGGAGAGATGTTTTCTCCTCAGATGTAGAGGTGAGCATGATTTAGGTGCAGCGTGAGGCGCTACTTAAGGAGAAGTCTGGCGGCCTCGCGTGTGAGTGGGCGACGCTGATTGGTTGATGACTTCTGCTCCTCCTTGCTTTGCGTCTCTGCGGGTTGGATATCGCTACCCGTTTTTCTTCTCATGCTTGGG
>JACEEZ010012345.1:52500-75000 GCA_016584305.1 Chionoecetes opilio | reverse complement strand
CTACCGCTGCGTGGTATCAAACACTTCTTTAAGCAGTCATGTATTAGATGTGTACTATCCCTCCACACTGAATCTAACTTGGTGGACAAAAGGCAGCGATAGACGTAGTCCACGTCCATCAGGTCCTAACCGATCATGCGCCTTGCTTTCATGACGATTTATTCGGTTCTTATCAGTCTGAATGACATTTCCTCCCCACCATAAAAGACAGTACCTCCACACATCACAGATTACTGAATTTATAAAACAGTGCAATTTTTTTCGGATTAACATGAAATGTTTGTAATTTCCTCAGGCAATACATTCTACTATTTAGCGTCTTGATAACGTTGTCAACATGATCCTTCCAACTCAGTTTATTGTCAATACAAATTCCTAAATACTTGTTCGATTCGACCCGTTCTACAACACTGCTTAATAACAACTTAATCTGGAGCAGAAGTTTTCTTTCTGAAATCAATGATTATTTCCTTGTTTTTTTATATTCAGTTCCAGAAAGTTTTCGGTACAGTAAGCAATGAAGTTATTCAACTGACATAGATAATCATAGCTCTGATATTTTTATATTAAACCAATTAAATTGAAAAATATCAGAGCTATGATATCCGGGACTTCTCGGTTGTGAACCGAGCGTGCTATCCCTTACACTACGGAGTACCCGTGTGTGTGTGTGTGTGTGTGTGTGTGTGTGTGTGTGTGTGTGTGTGTGTGTGTGTGTGTGTGCGTGTGCTTGTGTGTGTGCTTGTGTGTGTGTGCGTGTGTTTGTTTGTTTGTGTGGCCATTCTGAATCTGAAATAAAATAGGAGACCGTTATAAATAAGCAGCTGATGAAAAAATGTTGCAGAAGTACAAGTGTAATAGTAAAATACCGAGACCTGTAGCGACGGCAAATGTTGACACACCTCTTAAACAACAAAAACGACAATAAACTAAGGACCAAAAGCAAAGTAACTCTCCAATTCAGATCAGAACAGCCAACGCCCGATACCCGCTAAAATCGCTGACCACAATCATCGCCTACACAGACAATGATACCGGGCAGCGAAAATGACAGCATAAGCCAGTCAAACAATGTGACGTAATAGGGGCACCACAGACCCAACACCACCTTTAAGCTACTACTACCTACAACACTGAGAAAATGACATACGTACATACAATGTACAATGTAAATATACTGTATTCTAAAAGAAAAGAAAAGAAATATACAATGTACTCTAGGATATCTAAATTTGACAGTGAATAACCACATGTTTACCTCTAGTGTCAGTTATAATGACTAATATCGCAAAGACCTATGAACCAGTAAAAAAAACAAAAAAGATTTATTTTCGATTTTGACAAAAATATTATATGTAGCATGTAAATATATTCACCATCATGTTTATGGAGCCTGAAAACATATGTGTAGACACCAAGATCACCTCATTCCAATAATGAGAAGTAAAGATAGGCCATTTTTAAGGGTTTTCCGGAAATGGCCTGGCGGCCATATTTGATTTATGCAAATTAGGTGACTTTCCACCATCTCCTTTTACCTCCACTTTTGGTATGTTATTTAGGTAGGCATGTTGAATACGTTACCTCATAAATAAATTATGTTGCAATTTTTTCCATCTCAAACCACAGATTGACTGGACTATAAATGCTTATTCTGCTATGATTACACACAAATAGGACGGAGACTGATTTTTAGGTGCGTCGAGTTGATTTGAGAAATGATAACATCGAAGATCCTTTGTCATACTGATCGGATTTACCTGCAGAAAAAAACATTTAGGTACAGAAGGTTGCATCTTATATGGGAAAGACAGCTTCATTATACACGTGTAAGCAGGGGCGTGCTTAGGATCCAGAAACATTGGGGGCTTAGCCCAGCCTAAAGATCTTTAGATTTTTACCGGATAATGTTAAATTTATTCAGGGCTATAATTCATAAATTTGAATATAGAATAATGATAAGATGTGATACACTGTGCTCTTTCAAAAGGTTTTAGTCATTTGCTGAGGCTAACTTTCGCAACATGAAGTGAACATTTATTAAAAACAATCTGATTTGGGGTTCAACTTCGTTATTATTTTCATCATATAGATTGCATATTGCCAATGCTTTGTTAAATACTTAAATTTGACCAACCCTGGTCTTCTGCTTTTGAACCTTTTGAACTGTGACAAAAACTGTGTTAACTTTGTGTCTTGTCCATCTGATATTCTCTTCTTCACCTCTCCAGAAGCTCTTTTGGTATCTCATCTGTCTGTTACACTCCTAATTTACTCTGCTCTCTCCTCCATGTTCTCTCCGCCTCTCTCTTGTCTTGCTCATAAAATGACTTATTTTGACTGACTGACTTTTGTTTTATTGGCCTCCATGATACAATACTTATTTATTCATTTTACATAAGTAAAGCATGGAGCCTAGGTCTGTTGAGCGCAAGCTCCTATACAGACCTGTTGCATATATTTACAGAATATGGTAAGCAAGAGGACTAATATTTAGGCCATTGGCTAACAAATATATTCAATATTATTAACTATGACATCACACGTGAATACATATGCATATATAAATATATATATATTACTATATATATATATATATATATATATATATATATATATATTAATATATATATATAATATATATAATATATACATATATTAATATATATATATATAATATATATATATATATATATATATATATATATATATATATATATATATATATATATATATATATAATATATATATATATATATATATATATATATATATATATATATATATATATATATATTATATATTATACAAATATTTAAATAAACAAATACATACACACAACAAACATACCTACATGTACACACACACACACACACACACACACACACACACACACACACACACACACACACTCCGTAGTGTAGGGGAAGCACACTCGGTTCACAGCCGAGAAGTCCCAGTTTCGATCCCCGGGCGGAGCAGAAACAGATGGGCTGTTTCCTTAAAACCCGAGCCCCTGTCCGCCCAGCAGTCAATGGGTACCGGGTGTTAGCCGGGGTTTGTGACCTGCTCTCCGGGGTGCTGGCTTCGGCCAAAACAAAGCACTAAGGATGATGAATGATAAAAATGTTGATATGGAGACGGGGCCATACGAGCGTTGCTCAGGCCCTGTAAAATACATTTAGATTAATACAACTAGATGAATACACACACAGTCACACACACACATACACACAGTGTAGACGTGAGACAATAATCACACAAGTAGAAAATGCTTCAGGGTAGCCCTGAAGACATGAAAAAGGGAAGATGACTCTTGCGGGTGTTGTTTTGTAGATCAAGAAGTGTCAAGAAGAAGGGAAACAAGGCTAGTGTGGACATGGGAAAGATTGCGAAAGAATAGAAACAAGGTGGCAAAGATGCCTTTGGACATGAGAAAGATTTGGAAAGGAAAGAAACTAGGTGTCACTCAACATTTGTCCTTTGCCGACTGATACCACTCGTGGTAGGACAAATGTTGAGTGACACCTAGTTTCTTTCCTTTCCAAATCTTTCTCATGTCCAAAGGCATCTTTGCCACTTTGTTTCTATTCTTTCGCAATCTTTCCCATGTCCACACTAGCCTTGTTTCCCTTCTTCTTGACACTTCTTGATCTACAAAACAACACCCGCAAGAGTCATCTTCCCTTTTTCATGTCTTCAGGGCTACCCTGAAGCATTTTCTACTTGTTTCTCTCCTTTTCCATGTGAAATGTTGAAACCGACGTTTCAGGCACAACTAAGCGTGCGCACACAACCAGATGGGTGTCTCTCAGTACTAAACTTTGACGATCGTTTTCGAATATTGGAATTGGGAAATCGAATAAACTACGATTTTGTCCATCTGGAGCACGACGAGAGCTTTCGAATGAGCTATAGAATGGCCCCAGGCGACCGCCCCGGTTCGTTAGAAGGCGCTTACAAATTTTCTCCAGGACACTTTCCTCTCTACTGAGTCATCTTGGGCAGGGGTTATCACCCCTGCCCGATTTTTCCATAGACACACTGCTCCGTACACAATACATTTCTTGTATGCAAGAGCCGGTTAGCAAAATATGTAGTTTTTTCTAAATGAACAGTTCTTATGATTTAATGCAGAAAATTTATTTTAAATATATTTTTTATATAGAGTATATTTTAAACAAAAAATTTAAATGCTATGCACAAATTTGATTATTTGAAAAAATAGATAGCAAAATGCATATGTACATATTTTATTTTATACATTTAGCTATTTGTTTGCTTTAATCAACATGTCTTGACCCGATAACGTGTTGTTGTCTTAATGAAGTGGAGGACCTCCAAACACGCCGCGTCGTAGCCTCATCAAAACATCCATCAAGTCTCAATACCACCCTAATGTTACCATTGGATACAACGTTCCAGCTAAGGTTTACAATATCAACTCTTATACTGTACTTTTATTTTTAGCTGATCATTGAGTTATATGAAACAATTATGAAATAAATACATATGGATATATTTCAATGGAAATAGATTCTAGTATTACTAACGATATGGAAATTAATTAAATATTTCGCTTATTGTCGCTTCCAGTCTGCAAGGCATGGAAAACGAAGGCAAGGCCCCAATTGATCTTATGTTCTTTCTATTGAACCAAACATCCAAGCAACACTTCTACATCATTCACGACGACAGTTTTGCAGGTAGGCGTCATGCGCAAGTGATTTGTCAATAAAGCAAACTTGTCTTACCGCGATTGCCTTTACGATTCCCAAGCACTTACCTTTCGGATGATTTGTCAGCGTTCCTCGCTCATAACTTTAGACAGACAATATTCTTAAAACATTTATTTTTCTTATCTGTTTATCCCTGCCTATATATATATATATATATTATATATATATATATATATATATATATATATATATATATATATATATATATATATATATATATATATATGTATATATATATATATATATATATATATATATATATATATATATATATATATATATATATATATATATATAATCATCATTAATGTAAAAAGCTACTTGTTATCATGTTGAAGCCGGTGTCGTGTGGGCAAGTGTCTGTTTGTGAGGTGGAGTCTGTTTACTAACAAAGGCAAAGAAAACGGGGTTAAGGGGAATACTTACTAATATTGACTTGATCAACAAAGGCATGTCCATTGTCCAGGCGTCCTACGACAACAAACCCGTCTGTATTTTTCATTAAAAGGGGAGGAAGGGGGGCACGAAGTGGAACGCTCGCCGATGTCGGCGAGAAGTCCTATCGGCGACAGTATTAGGTATGGTTTTGAGCATATATGATATATGAGGCATTCAATTTCGTACAGAAATGTCCTCTGAGCAGGAGATATAAAACCATCCATCACCTCACGTTATATATATATATATATATATATATATATATATATTATATATATATATATATATATCTATATATATATATCTATATATATATATATATATATATATATATATATATATATATATATATATATATACGTATATATATTTAATATATATATATATATAATAAATATATAGTGTGTGTGTATATATATGTCGTCTGCCTTTACCTCCCGGAAAGAACTAAGGACTTATAGTGACCGATATTTTGTTAATGCTGATATCTCACACACCACACACACCAAATCATTTTGCTTAAGGCGGTCAATAATCATCCGCATTATTCAGTGAAAAATCCCCGGCAGCGAGCGGTGATCGTACCCCAGACCACATAATGGTTAGGCACGCTCTTAGTCCACTGAGATGCATTAATCTACACTATGAAATCACTCCTAGGCACTCTATGTGCATGTGTATATGTGTGTGTTTGTTAGAGAGAGAGAGAGAGAGAGAGAGAGAGAGAGAGAGAGAGAGAGAGAGAGAGAGAGAGAGAGAGAGAGAGAGAGAGAGAGAGAGAGAGAGAGAGAGAGAGAGAGAGAAAAAAAAAATAAAGTCTTCTCATTTAAGGAATGCAGCAAGTCATGGAGGGAATTTTTGCTTCTGGAGTGGATGCGGTCGTGATGAAGTACAGTCATGCCTTGAGAGACCTGAGCAGCATCCTAATCGCCTCATACACCTCCACAGCCGTGTGTCATATGTTTTTGTTTTGCTCAAGCAATCACACAATCACATTATTTAACACGGTAAGAATGATTATCCTTTTTTTGTTGAATATATAAAAATTATATATCTGTCTCTCTCTCTCTCTCTCTCTCTCTCTCTCTCTCTCTCTCTCTCTCTCTCTCTCTCTCTCTCTCTCTCTCTCTCTCTCTCTCTCTCTCTCTCTCTCTCTCTCTCCCCTCTCTCTCTCTCTCTCTCTTTTTCTCACTCTTTCTCTGTGTGTGTGTGTGTGTGTGTGTGTGAGAGAGAGAGAGAGAGAGAGAGAGAGAGAGAGAGAGAGAGAGAGAGAGAGAGAGAGAGAGAGAGAGAGAGAGAGAGAGAGAGAGAGAGAGAGGCTCGTTTGTGTTTTTTTAAATCTAAATCTTATCAAAGTGTTTTATACAATCATATGTTTACCTTGTATACGTTTGACATTTTAACACATTTATTATCATAACTGTGTTATGTTTGTATACATGACAACAAAACATTTTCAGACAAAACAATTAGCTGACATATTTTATTGTCTGAAAACAACTGTTCTAACATTTTTCCTTATTCTTTTCCCATGTTATATTTTTGAGATGACCTCTTGAAGATAAGTTAAAAGGTACTATGTATTACATAATGTCAATTCTTCTTTCCTTCCACACATTTATATAACATGAGCATGTGGCTTTTTTATATTTCCTTCTTATGTGGGTATTTGTAAACTATTAATAATTTTGATATAGCTGTATTCTTTCAAGCTTGGCATCCATCATGTTGCCTGTTGTGTTTAAGATGTTACATAGAGTATTGGTAGAGGAAAAATATATTCTGATGATTAAATATATATTGAATGAGGTAAAGCTATTAGCGTCAATCCCTCACGCCGTGGTGTTTCCTGTTCCTCTTGTACAAGGTTGCTCCTTGTACCGCCAAGAAGTCTAAGAAGGGGCCGGTAAGGTCTGAAGCCTGAGGAATGAAAACTTTGTAAAAAGATATCAAACCTAGGAAACTCCAGAGTAATTTCTTAGTGGTAGGAGGAGTCATGGAGGCGATGGCAGCTACCTTGCCAACTTGTGGTTGAAGGTCCCGTGACAAATCCTAGATAATTGATGAACTCAACTCTAAACCGGCACTTTGTAGGTTTGACGGTCAGATCCCTGCCGGCAAACAGACGTCTGACGGACGTCCCTCTTACGTCCGTGACGTCCTCATGTGCGGACATGATTTCGCAAATGCGGACGGGACGGACTGGACGTTTTTACGTCCACATTGTCAATCTCTCGTCCGTAATATCCGCCGTCGACGGGGGCCGTCAAGCGTACGCCTACCCAGCAAACTAATCCACGTTTATTTTTTTATTAACATTTTTGCGACGCGAATATATAATTTATATTCAAAACACGGTTGCTTGTGCTTGAATGGATATATATATATATTTTAAAGCAAAAAGTACATTTCAGGCAGGGCCCAAGGTTATTATGTATGTAATGATGCACATTTCAGTTAGTTATGGACAAATACAGTGAATTATATTTTCCTGTACAAGGCGGTCTTCCTTGTGCCGGTCATCCTCAATGAGGATGTTATCTCGTCTTGCAATAAGATGGTTGCTAACTTGCTAAGACTTCATGATGCATAAATTCATGTAAAAATGTATATCCTTTCAGAAATATTTGAATCCTGCAAAATTAGAAATCTTAGGTAGTAGATATATAAAAATATGATAGTATATGTGATCTTTTTATTGATTATAATATTGAATAATATCAAGTTTATTGTTTAAATGTTTAAAAGTATTACAATTGAAATATATGATAAGCATAACTAATAAAATAATTTGGTTTACTAAAATTAAAAATAGTTTACCCATATAATTTACATTCTCTCTAATATGAATGTTATATAAAACATTCCAGCAGATACTAAAATATTAGCAGGCCCATAGCCAGGACTTGAAATTTAGGGGGGCTCTTTCTATCGTAGGGGGTGCTATTTCCATCGTAAGGGGGGGGGGGGGGCAATTTCCATCGTAGGGGAGCTATACTTTCTTTATACTTTTCCTTCCACTTATATAATTAGAATGTCTTTCTAATAGTTGATTAGTATGTTTTTATTAGCACTACAGACTTGTATGTGTCACTGAAGACAGGTGCATAACATATACTACTGTACATGCCTCTTCCGTGGCACATACACGTCTGTAGTGATGCTTTAGTGGTGAAATTCGCAATATATGGCGCCTGGCGACATTCGTACACCGTGATGACTATAGTGTTATCTACGTAGAATGAATGAATGTAACTGTATATAATAAAATCATGTTTCAAGAAAAAGTAGTAAATCTGGCTTGGATTTTCATAGTTTTTTTAACTTGTGTTATCACTACCGTAGATAACAGTGAAGTCGCCACCTGCAGTGAAGTCGCCAGGCGCCAAATATTACGAATTATAGCATCACTATTGATTTTTATGTGCCACTGAAGATGTTACACAGTAGTTTATATATACTGATATCTACTCTTTTTTGGGGCGTTTTTTTTGCTTGTATCTGCGAGTAAAAACTGTTGCCTTTTTTGCTTCTCACTTTTTTTTTCCCTTCGCGCGATGCAGACAGTAAACAGTACTTTCGGGGGCAAGACCAAACTTGCCAGATCTTTCAATTTAATAAAATTTTATTTTCCCCACGTTGGCAGGGGAATTTTTTTATCCCAAGCATTTCCGCAGCTAATATATAAAAAAGCTTTTTTATTTTAAAAACCTCAAATTTCCCAAATTTTCCCCAAGTGGCGACTCAACTGTTTTTTAAAAAACAGCTGGCGATTTTCTGTAAAATTTAAGTGAGGTCCCACTCGGTTTTATTTTTGTTATTTGTTCTTTTTATCCCTAATATGACCAATAAAAGACAAAAAATGCCCAAACTCTCCAATACCCCCTTCTAATTTTCCGAAATCATGGATGTACAATGTCTATTAAGGGCCCCCCCCAGTTTTTAAAATAACAAAGAAACGTAAACTGGCGACTTCCCTGTTTCTAGGGAAACCAATCATATATGCTTCCTATAAAAAACCTTTTGTTGAATGGTTTGCGGGGGCTAATGAGTTTTTTGGGGGCAAAAGCTCCCCACCCCCCCTTGGTACGGGCCTCTATAGCCTAAAATCCAAGCTCCCATATTTTGTCGTATGTTTTTTTTCCTTAGCCTGTTATTTTTGTGCATTATGATAGTTGATTAAGCGAAATATCAAATGCTCCGATTGCTTAAATAAAAAAAAAATTAAATTTTAACCCCCTGGTACCCGCTAAATATAATAAAAAGTACACCCCACCTAGCTGATTTCTTTTCTTTTTTTAAAAAAAAAAGTAGAAAAAAGAAGCAAACAAAAATTACCACTCACCTCGAAAAATAGGGGTTCTAAGGGGTGGGGGTTGGGTGGGGGGGCACCCTCAGACATCAGTTTGCTTTAAGGTTCCCGCGCGTCTAGCCGTGGCCCACCGAGATGATAAGGCCTGGTGGATCGCCCGTGACGTCACACCATAAGATACCACCCGCTCCGCTCCCCGTACAAGTTTACCTACCTAATATAATGTTTATCAGTATAAAGTATACTGTTATCTTCGAAATGTTTGTTCTATAATATTATCAAATAAAAAACCGTAAACACACAAAGAAATGCCATTATGAGACTTTCAAGAAATTGCATTAACTTAAACTCTTCGCCATTTAATATTTTGCTCGCAAACATTTTAAATGAAGAATATCATAGAAGCGGAGTTTAATTAGCTTTCCATTGATATATTTCGTTTAGTGATAAATGAATTAGCGGCATGCATAAATTAGCGTTAACTAAATATAAAAAATCATGAAATCGGGTAATTTCCTACCTAATATATGTTTATCAGTATAAAATATATACTGTTATCTTCGGAAATGTTTGTTCTATAATATTATCAAATAAAAAACCATAAAACACACTGAAGAAATGCCATTATGAGACTTTCAAGAAATATGCATGAACTTAAACTTTTCGCCATTTAATATTTTGTAAAAAACAAAATTACATGGAGAATATCAATAGAAGCGAAATTTAATTAGCTTTCCATTGATATATTTCCTTTTCTGATAAATGAATTAGAACCATGCATAAATTAGCGTTAACTAAATAAATAACATCATGAAATCGGGTAATTTACTCGATTTCATGATGTTATTTATTTAGTTAACGCTAATTTATGCATGGTTCTAATTCATTTATCAGAAAAGGAAATATATCAATGGAAAGCTAATTAAATTTCGCTTCTATTGATATTCTCCATGTAATTTTGTTTTTTACAAAATATTAAATGGCGAAAAGTTTAAGTTCATGCATATTTCTTGAAAGTCTCATAATGGCATTTCTTCAGTGTGTTTTATGGTTTTTTATTTGATAATATTATAGAACAAACATTTCCGAAGATAACAGTATATATTTTATACTGATAAACATATATTAGGTAGGAAATTACCCGATTTCATGATTTTTTATATTTAGTTAACGCTAATTTATGCATGCCGCTAATTCATTTATCACTAAACGAAATATATCAATGGAAAGCTAATTAAACTCCGCTTCTATTGATATTCTCCATTTAAAATGTTTGCGAGCAAAATATTAAATGGCGAAGAGTTTAAGTTAATGCATATTTCTTGAAAGTCTCATAATGGCATTTTCTTTGTGTGTTTTACGGTTTTTTATTTAATAATATTATAGAACAAACATTTCCGAAGATAACAGTATATCTTTTATACTGATAAACATTATATTAGGTAGGTAAACTTGTACGGGGAGAGGAGCGGGTGGTATCCTTATGGTGTGACGTCACGGGCGATCCACCAGGCCTTGTCTCTCGGTGGTCTCGGTCTAGCCCTCAGCTGAGCTCGCAGCATGGCAGATGTACGATGCGTCCAGTTTTCGGCTGGCGGTTATTTTCACACCACCCGAACATCATGTGTGCCTTCATAGTTCATAGTATATACCACATATGTATCACATAATGTCATAATAAGTCAATTTCATGTGTGATAAGTGGACATAGTAAAGTTTTCTAAATGAGGACGATGGCAGCAGTTCGCCCTAGCGTTCCGGTAACCATGGCGACGGGCGGCCATAATGTATTTGTACCCAACATTACACACGTACACACGCACCCCGTTTGTCCCTCAGTAATGACTCATGCGCATCTCCCGTCGCAACAAGCCTATACTTGAGGGTTGCCACGTATATAAGGCATATCCCATACCAATCTCAAGTCAATAGCTACCATATAACAGGAGTAAATAAGGTCCAAAGTTGCGGAGAAAAAAGTGGATAAGCTCGCGCTGCTAATCCGCCCCCCCCCCCCCCCCCCCCCTACCAGCACGGCAAGCCCACGCAGTTGCTGGGTACCGCCACTGTTGCCCCACATATCAAGCAGTGCCCCATACCATTTTCAGGCCATTCTTTACCATAGAAGCCGCGTACCAGATTTTTAAATGGCGGACGCACAAGGTGCGTCGCTGGGACTGGGCATTACATACATATTGGACGCATCACGTGCGTCGCTGGTATCCAGCGGGTTAATCCAATAACATCGTGTTCTATATTTCTTTTACGCGTCACGGACGACCATAGGACTATAGACGGACAGAGTGGACACCTGCGGATGGCAAATGGATGCTGAATAAACATCCGCGCTTACGTCCGCTGCGTCCGTCATGTCCGAATTACCGTAAATTTCTTCTGTAAAATGGACAAAATCAAAATCATGCGTAGTTTATCGTAATAAAAATCTTAATCCAATAACATCGTGTTCTATATTTATTTTACGCGTCACGGACGACCATAGGACTATAGACGGACAGAGCGGACACTTGTGGATACCAAATGGACGCCGAATAGAGGTCCGCGCTACGTCCGCGGACATCCACTGCCGGCGGAGATATTTCTGTTGTAGTCTATCTAAAACAGACTTAACCCCTTGAGTCCCAGAACGTTAATTCCATTGTAATTTCACTACCATTAGACGATTTTTAGTGAATATAAGCAATATTTTATAGATATGACCTGTTTAGTATCCTTGTCCACTAACTAATTTAGTATATTAAGTTACTTTTCGTAATTTTACGGCTCGACAACACAATTTTTTCATAGCAAAGGAAAGATCTGGGCTTGAAGGGGTTAAGGGCAGAAAGGTGTGTGGGCCAATCAGAAGAATACACAAAAATATTATCAAAATAAAACGAAACATTAGCCAAGCAAACAAGCACAATTCTCATTAACCCCTTGAGACCCAGAACGTAATTTCCATTTTAATTTGGGTACGATTAGATAATTTTTAGTGAATATAAGCAATGTTTTATAGATATGACCTGTTTAGTATCCTTGTCCACTAATTAATTTTGTATATTTAGTTACTTTTCTTAATTTTATGGCTAACAACAGACTATTTTATATAGCAAAGAAAAGATCTGGGCGTGAATGGGTTAAACGAACATAAGTGGCACAGGCCTTAACTAGACCAAAAGGCATCCGAGTAAATTCCATCAGGCCCTTGTGAGTGGGAAAAGCCGTTAAGTTGTTTGTTTTTTTTTTTTTTTTTTTTTTTTTTTTTTTACATCACAAGGAACTGGCCAAGGGCACACCAAAAATGGGTAACACAAAGCCCGCTTAGTTGCCAGTCCCTATAAAGAAGACAGTAAGAGAATAAAATAAAAACAGAGGGCTAGGCCAATTTAGTTCGGGAGGTGTCTTGTTACTCTTCTTTTAAAAAAATTTAAGTCATAGGAAAGTGGAAAAATAGAAACAGGAAGAGAGTTCCAGAGTTTACCAGTGAAAGGGATGAAAGAGTAAAGATACTGATTAACTCTTGCATTAGGAAGATGGACAGAATAGGGATGAGAATGAGTAGAAAGTCTTGTGCAGCGAGGTCGCGGGAGTGGGGGAGGCATGCAGTTAGCAAGTTCAGAAGAGCAGTGAGCATGAAAATAACGGTAGAAGAGAGCAAGAGAAGCAACATTGCGGCGGTGATTTAAAGATTGAAGACAGTCAGTCAGAGGAGAGGAGTTGATGAGACGAAAAGCTTTTGACTCAACCCTGTTTAGTAGATTAGTAGAGCTGTATGAGTGGATCCTCCCCAAACATGTGAGACATACTCCATACATGGGCGGATAAGGCCCCTGTAGAGAGCAAGCAATTGGGAGGGAGAAAAAAAAGGACGCAGACGCCACAGCACACCTAACTTCTTAGAAGCTGTTTTAGCAAGAGATGAGATGTGAGATTTCCAGTTCAGATTTTTAGTAAAGGATAGTCCTAGAATGTTCATTGTAGAAGAAGGAGACAGTTGAGTGTCATAGAAGAAGAGGGGATAATTATCTGGTAGGTTTTGTCGAGTAGATAGGTGAATAAATTGGGTTTTTGAGGCATTAAACAAAACAAGGTTTGCTTTGCCCCAATCAGAAATTATAGAAAGATCAGAAGTTAGGCGCTCGGTGGCATCTCTCCGTGAATCACTTAGTTCCTGTTGAGTTGGACGTCTAATAAACGACGTTGAAAAATGCAGGGTAGAATCATTAGCGTAGGAGTGGATAGGGCTTTGAGTTAGGCTTAGAAGATCATTAAGTGTCGAGCTTTGGCCGACAATGGAACTTGATATGCTTTAATCAAATCTAGTTCTGAGAAGAACCCCGCATTAGAGAACATATGAAGTTCAGTCTCAATACTACAGGATGGTTAAGCATGGAAAACAGTAACTGAATTTAAAAGTCTATAATTATAATAAATGGCTATCCGGTACGTACAGTCGGATTTCCTGACCATAACTACCGGAGAGCAGTGTGGAGAGTTTGGAGGTTGGATAATATCTTGACTTAACAGCTGCTCGACCTCTTCCTGGTAGTAGTACTGGAGATGGATCGGCACAGGGTAGATTTTGGCTTGTATTATATACGTTGTGGTGAGGGTAATGTCGTGCTCGATGGTCTTGCTGCAGCCAGGTTGGTAAAAAAAAAAGAAGTAGATTGATACGTAAGAAACAGGTCTGCAAGCTGGGCAGACTGATTCCAAGTGAGAGTAGGATTAATGACAGGCTCCCCAGAACTAGTTGAGCCATCAAACGTTTAAGTAAGCTGAAGCGAATCATCAATACCCTCACTTAAACATGATAACTTACCCTTTTCCTAAGGGTCCGATAAAGGTGAAATCTCGTCGAGGGCTTGCAACTGGTCAACTTGGGCCCGCCGGTGGTATTCCTTGAGGATATTGGCGTGGTAAAGCTTTGGTCCTCTTGGCAGGTGGATCAAGTAGTCCACCTTACCCCGCTTTTCTAAAACTTTGTGAGAGCCACTCCAAGCAACCAACACCTTGCTGGAGCCACTAGCAGTAGTAACAATACTTCATCACTTGGCTGGAACAGATGGTCTTGGAATCTTATATCAAGGTATGATTTATACCGGGCGATACTCACATACGCGTGTTTGGCAGCAAGCTGGGCGCATTCGGTCAGTTTCTACCGTAACTCGAGGACGTAACGGAAGGACGATCTTCCGGGATCCTTCGGTTTTCTCATTGGTAACGGAGCACCGAGAGTGGACCTCGCACTGACCTGCTGTAGAGGAGTTCAAAGGCAGATAATCCGGTCCGATCGGTAGGGATCTTCCTGAGGGCAAAAAGAGTAGGAATTAAATATATATGCCCTTTCTTGGGCTTTTCAGGGTACAGCTTCCGAAGGGCAGACTTGAGGGTACAGTGCAGCCGCTCAACTCGCAGTTTAGGAGAGCTGTATGATTGGATCCCCGCCAAACATGTGAGACATACTCCATACATGAGCGGATAAGGCTCCTGTACATAGCAAGCAACTGGGAGGGAGAAACAAATGGATGCAGACACCAAAGGACACCTAACTTCTTGGAAGCTGTTTTAGCAAGAGATGAAATGGGAGATATTTATAGTTCAGATTTTTAGTAAAGGATAGTCCAAGAATGTTCATTGTAGAAGAGGGAAACAGTTGAGTGTCGTTGAAGAAGAGGGGATAGTTATCTGGAAGGTTAAGTCGAGTAGATAGGTGAAGAAATTGAGTTTTTGAGGTATTTAACAAAACAAGGTTTGGGTTGCCCTAATCAGAAATGATATAGAGAAGAAGAAAGGCTCTCGGTGGCATCTCTCCGTGAATCCCTTAGTTCCTGTTGAGTTGGAAGTCTAATAACCGACGTTGAAAAATGCAGGGTAGAACCATCAGCGTAGGAAAGGATAGGGCATTGAATTAGACTTAGAAGATCCTTTTTGAATAATTGAACGGAGAGTGAGTGATTGAGCACAACCCTGAGGAACACCACTATTGAAAGAATTAGGAAAAGAATAATGACCGTCTACAGTAGCTGCAATAGAACGGTTTGAAAGGAAACTTCAGATGAAGATGCAGAGAGAACGAGAGAAACCGAATGAGGGTAGTTGGAAAATTAAAGATTTGTGCCACACTCTATCAAAAAATGTTGATATGGCAGGGGCAACAACAATAGTTTCACAGATACCCCTAAAGGAGGATGACCAAGATTCAGTAAGGATAGCTAGAAGATCGCCAGCAGATTGCTCTTTACGTAAACCGTACTGACGATCAGATAGAAGACTGTGATGTGAGCAGATATATTTTTTAGAATCTTCAAATCAAGTATATATTCAAAGCTTTAGAAAGGCAAGAAGTCAAAGCTATAGGACGGTAGTTTGAAGGATTAGAACGGTCACCCTTCTTAGAAACAAGTTGAGTGTGAGGAGACTTCCAGCAAGATGGAAAGTTGGAAGTAGATAGACAAGGACGGAAAAATTCGCCAAGGCAGAGTGCAAGCACAGAAGCACAGTTTTTGAGAAAAATAGGAGGCGTTAGGGCCGTAAGCCTTCCGAGGATCTAGGCCATAGAGGACATGTAACGCCGGGGGTGTTGGATTGTGTATAATACCTCTTTCGGCCAGATGTTGTTTTCTGGCGAGGGAATTTTGTGGAGTTAAATTACCCGTTAGTCTTATTTCAGAAAAATGGGGAGGGGGATGAGACTCTACTTACAACTTATTAATCGCTGCTACCACCCTAAAGTTATGTTTTTGGGTTAAACCAAACACCTTACTTTAGCACTTACCTACGTTCACTTCGGAGGCGAGAGAACACGGGGCTCGTTTTGCTTTAGTTAGTTTGCAAGAGTGCATCACAAAAATAATATGTGGTGTTATTTTCCAGGGATAATTATCATTACCAGTTTGTCTTTGTCTCTTCAACCATTATAATTAACATTTCCATTATCTCGTTTTACTTTCACATGATTTCCCGAACGAAACCTAACCTATTTTATTTGGACACTTATGGGTCCACTGACCTCGTGTCCACCTTTGATATTAAGGACTTATTAAACTTAAAACTCTTACTGTACCGTAGATAACAGTGAAGTCGCCAGTTCTCCGTTTCTTTGTTATTTACAGACGTGTGGTGGCGTTAATACTTACATTTCTACATCCATGATTTCAGGAAAGTTAGAAGGGGCTATCTGGAGATTCTGTGTCATTTTGTGTCTTCATCTGTGTCATATTAGGGCTATAAATGAACAAATGACAAAAATAAAACCGAGTGGCGACCTCACTATACCTACTACAGTAAAGTCGCCAGCTAGTATTTTAACCCAACAGTTAAGTCGCCACTCTGGGGAATTCAGGGAAATTAGAGGTAAAGTAAAACAAGTCTCTATATATATTAGCTGCGGAAGATGCTTGGATATATAAAAATTCCTCTGCCAACGTGAAAATAAATTCTATTCAAGTTTGAAAGATCTGGCAAGTCTGTGTCCTGTCGCCCGAAAAGCTACTGTTTACTGTCTGTCATCGCGCGAAGAAAAACGTGAGAAGCAAAATGCGCAACAGTTATATTTGCAGATACAAAGCATAAAACAACGCTGAAACAGGGTAGATTATACAGTCATGATATAAACTACTGTGTAACATCTTCAGTGGCACATAAAAATCAGTAGTGATGCTATAATTCGTAATATTTGGCGCCTGGCGACTTCACTGCAGGTGGCGACTTCACTGTTATCTACGGTAGTGGTTCCCGATCAGAAACACAACCCGTGAAATCTAAACATATACATATTGAACCGAAAACAAAAAGAAATAATATGTGTGATAAGGCACTGTGGTGGATCCCATCACTGTGGTGTCCTGGAAACACTGTGGTGGATCCCATCACTGTGGTGTCCTGGAAACACTGTGGTGGATCCCATCACTGTGGTGTCCTGGAAACACTGTGGTGGATCCCATCACTGTGGTGTCCTGGAAACACGGACATAATCAGCACAAGTGCTCCATGTGGGAGGCGACATGGACACAAGGGAGGGAAACTGATAAACTCATCGGTTTTACAGATGACGCCCTGGGGGGACTACTTAACTATGGACAACAAAGATAATAATAAACCATTTCTGACATTCTCGGTGTATGAAAAAAAGAGGGATTATTGAGTCCTCCTGATAACTACAATAATTAACTACTCGTTTTAGTACCATGGGAAGGACTACATTTGGCACAATATTTATATACTTTGGCGCAATTATTAATGATTTATTGCTATCTAAACCATTTATGTGAAAACAACCATATAAATACAAATTTAGATTATGTATATAGGGATGTCACCTATACTCTCGTATTATTAACCGATAAAGTTTATATCAATAATAATTTCTAGAAATATCGTATACAAAGCGTTTTGGTGACAGAAAACGAGTGACTAAGAAGGGAGTCTTAAACTTTTTTTTTACGGGCATTACAGGCAATGCGAACATTATTACGAAGGATCTTAATAACAGGCATAATATAAAGGGCATGAGTTTCAGGATATAGATCAGTGGTTCCCAACGTTTTTGCACTCGCGACCCCTTTCCCAAAATCTTGAAACCCACATGACCCCCTGCTATCAGCAGCTTGATTTACCGTTTTTTTTCTTTGCTGTAAAGGAAAGGGAAATAAACATATAAACAAAATTGATACATGAATTATGTAATTATCCATTTGCGAGCTAAATTATAGCATTGGTTCAACTTTGGCATAATAAAGAAAATAGATAGATAAACAGATTTATCCAACCTAATTATTTGAGAACGAAAAATATGAACGAACACAATCATTCCTTCAATAATATCTACATACACAGTTTTCAACAGCAACCCAATCCAGCTAGTGGGATGATTGGAAATTACAGCATTGGTCCAATTTTGGCGTATATAGAATAAATATATAGCAAGCCACTGAGACTCGTTTCGTGCCTCCCACCATATACAGGGTGGGCCACAAAAGGTGGAACCCACTTATCGGTTGATAAATCTGTGAAAATTTATGTTTTTGTTCTTCTGTTTCAGATTTGAACTAAGGAGACCATAACAATTGGAAATCAAGTGAGAAATGTCTTGGACAACTGAGCAAAAAACGTTTTGTGCCACTACCTATTTAGAGATAAATCGTTCAAAGGTGCAAGCAAAATGTCTCAGGAAGTTTAACTTCAACAACTATCCACAGCAGAGCCAATTTTTTCGGTGGGTGAACATGTTTAAAGACAAGGGAACAGTTAACAACCTAAACAATAGTGTCAGACCTCCTAATGACGTGAAAGTGACTGCGAGAACTAAAGAAAATGTCAATGCCGTGAGAGATTCGGTTGGAAGGAGGCCAAAGAAGTCAACTCGAAGGGACAGCCAAGAGCTTGGAATTTCCCGTTTCTCTTAGCGAAAAATATTGTTCAAGAACCTTCAACTTTACCCATACATAGTCCAGATCAAACATCAACTCACAGCAGCTGACATGCGCAAACGTGTTGTGATGTGCCAGTGGTTTGTCAAGAAGATTAGAGATGACCCTGACTTTATCGACAATGTTTGGTTTAGTGACGAGGCCCACTTTCTGCTTTCCGGCCATATCAACAGGAGGAACAATGTGTTTTGGGCAGCGCTGGGCGCGCAATTTTTTTTCCTTAGTCCGCAAAGCGCAAATTTTCGCGATCGAGTCCGCAAAGCGCAAAAGCGCAAAATTCTCGAAAAAAGGCGGAGCGCAAGCGCAAAAGCGCAAATTTCTAGCGCAAAAAAAAAACTAGACTGCAAATAAATTTTTTTAAAGTGCAAACATAAAAGTTAAAGCGCAAACCTCATTTTTTAGTCTGCAAACTGAAAAATTCTATGTTAAATTAATATAAAGTGTATAAATGATTAAAAGATTGAATGTTTACAGTATTTGAAGCATTTATTGAACACAAGTTTATATAAAAAATAAGATAATACTGTTAAAACAACACAAAATAGTTGACAAATGAAAATACACAATACTAATATTAGTCCTCCTCGTCACTGTTCTCCAGCTCCCACCGACCCTTGAGGAGGTTCATGTTACCCTTGAGGAACACCAGCTTCACGAAGTTCTTGGCCGTCAGACTCGATCGCTTCGGCCTCATGACGTCTGAGCCCATGCTGAACAGCCGCTCTACCGCCGCTGAGGAGGGCACTAGAGTGTTGTACCTGATGAACAGGTCCACCCAGATCTGCCTGTGCTCCATGGGAAACATGTCAGGTGACAGAGGCACGTTATCCTGGACGTCCAGCTGGGTCCAGGAGTGCAAGTTCTTCTCCAGTTCCTCGTCCACGTCCCCCTGGGACAACGGCCTCCTTGCCGTCTTCATGTACTCGAAGGTGCTGGGCCGGGCCTGGACCGGGGCGTCGTTGTTGCCGTTGCCGTTGTGGTCGCCCACCTTTGCCTTGATCTCCTGGACAATCCTCCTCTTGATGGTGTCCTCCAGGTCGGGGTTGAGGTACTCCACCACTCCAAGCTTGTAGTGGGGGTGCAAGGCTACGGCCATCAGGAGGTCCTCATCTTCGAACAAGTGGCCAAACCGGCCGTTGAAGGCGATGAGTTTCCTGCTCACCGGCCGCACGCTTCTTGGGGTTGTCCAGCAGGTACTCCATCGCGCAACAGCCAAAAGCAGAAATGCCAAAGTCGCACACATACATTGCATGTAAACTACAAATATTTATAAATTATAACATTATGGAGATATTATTCACAAACTGATTACTGATTATTCGATTGGTGGTAAATATCAGTTGTTATCCTGAATATCCTCGTTCATCCGTAGGACGATCTGACATGCTTACCAGATGAATCCGTTAGTTAGAGATTAATAGAGAGGAGTGGTGGAGCGAGCAACATACACACCCACCACTGACAGAGGCTACGAAGGCACTGGCTCGCACTGCTTGCAGCTCTCTGTGCCACACTCGACCGTGGCATGAGCTTGCTCTTTTCTGCAGCGTTTTTTAAATAAAAAGTAAACTTAAATATAAATGCTATATATGACGTATCTTTTAATTTTTTTATTTTACGTCATTTGAGTTTCTCGGCAAAGTTTTTCTGCTAAGTTTGCGCATTTGCGGACTTATAAAACATCGAGAGCGCAAACTCCACAAGCGCAAATTTTCGGCGTTTTGCGCAAAGCGCAAATATTTTATATGGAGCGCAAATTGCGCTTTTGCGCATTTGCGCTTTCGTTTGCGCTCCGCCCAGCTCTGGTTTTGGGGCACACAGTCCCCAGATGAAGTGCTTCAGAGGCCCTTGCACTCAGTCAAATGCATAGCCTGGGTGGCCATATCATATCGAAGCAAGGCATAATCGGGCCATTCTGGTTTGAGGACGACGACAACAATGCAGTAAAGGGCACGACAGAGCGCTACATATTGTAGTGCTTAACAAGTTCTGGAGGGAACTTGGAACTCGCCGTGGTGTGAACAGGGATGAACACTAGTTCTAACAGGATGGAGCAACCACACATACAGCAAACATCACGATGGAGTGGCTGGACGAGAGATTCCCTGACCGACTGATCAGCAAGAGTCGCGAACCCGAGTAGGCCCCGCATTCACCAGATTTGAACCCCACATATTATTACCTGTGGGGGTTCTAAAAGGACCATGTATACGAGAATCGTTCTCAATCCATTGCTGAATTGAAGCAGACCATCACCACCAAGATTAAAGCCATCAAGAAGGAAGAGTGCCTCAGTGATAAACAACGTCGCTCTCCGGATCCAGGAATGCCTGAGACGAGACGGTGGTCATTTGGAGGATTCACCTCTTGTGGCAGAGACTTCGCCCCATGACTTTTTTATTGTTATTGTATCACCCATCAGGTAATAGAGTCCTTTTTAGTGTACCTTGTCTCATCAATAAATTATTGTCAAATGAATGGGTTCCACCTTTTGTGGCCCACCCTGTATGAACACAAATTTATGATAATAATGATCAAAACATATTTTTTGCATTGAAACAAAAGCAAGAAACATATAAAAGCATAAAAAATCAAATCGATGAGTTAAGAGAAATATTCTCCTAATAGTCAGGGATCCAGTCACCAAAATTTTGAGAGAACCTGACATGGCATGCTATACTTTTTCTTTGTGTTTTTACTATTAATTTGGACATTAAGGTCTGTGGAATGAGAGGTCTGCTCTGGCGGAAACGTTGTAGAAAAAAATTGTGCCTATTTTTGTATAGATGGGCTTAGTTTTTTTATCGAAAAATATGAAAAAGCTTTTTTCCCACAAAATCCGCAGTGGATTGTGTATGCTGTCAATAAATGCAGCCAAGTTTCACTGACCACTTGTGTTCACAATATTAAGTTGAGAAATACACTTACTTAACTGTTCACAATGATTTATAATAATTTTAATGCAAAAGCCCCTATTTTCTTTTTTTTCATTATTTTCATTAGAAAGCAACTATTCCCTGAGTTATGACATCATCCAATGTATCATTGCTTTCAGCAAATATTATAGCTACTCTAATAGAAAATATAGCGAAAATATAACAGAAATCAATGGATCAGTGGTGACTTTGGGCTATATTCAAGAATGCTCGTCAAATCCCGGCCCCATCTACAAGAATTGTCCGACTGGTGGATATTTGACAGGCGTACCAACACAAGCAAGCCCAAAGCGGCATCAGTATTTTGACTGTTTTATACATATCTAATACATTTTACTAGTGAAATTTATCATTTCTGACATTAAAATAATAGCTTAGTTAGTGTTCGCCACTTGTCTGAGGCGTTGGTGCAGAAAAAATGGGCCAGAGTTATGCTTGCGAGTACATTTGAACGGCCCGCCGCCACTGCTCCACACAATGGCCGACCTCCATCCTCCCGCCGCCGCCCGGCTTCCTCACAGCTTCACACACCTATATAAGGCCTCCTGGACCTGATTTTACCTTAACTATGACACGTGTGCATTCACAAGGTATGCATGTTACTCTCGGTTGTGTTGAAAACTCACCTGTAATGGTCTGGGAAG
>JACEEZ010012345.1:0-47500 GCA_016584305.1 Chionoecetes opilio | reverse complement strand
TGCTCAGGTCCGTCAACACTATCTCGGGTCACCAAGGTTGAGGTGGTTTGTGACATCAGAGGAAGACATATCCGCTATTCTACAAGAGGTGTTACCCGAAGGAACACAGGTGAGATATTTCTTCCTGTTTACATGTCTCGCGAAACACATGCTCCTGTTACTGTTTCTCTTTAACTATTTACTTGTCTATTGTGTATGTCTATTTACTTTTATGTTTATCTTTGAGTTCCTGTGCGTGTCTGTCTGTCTGTCTATCTGTGTGTGTGGGTGTGTATTTTTGTATATGTATGTATGTATGTCTATGTGTCTGTCCATCTATATTTGTCTGTCTGTGTCTGTCCATCTATATTTGTCTGTCTGTGTCTGTCTGTCTGGGTGTATCTGTCTGTGTTCGTTGTGTGTGTGTGTCTGTCTGTTTGTCTGGCCGTGTGTGTATGTGTGTATGTAAAAATAATAATAATAATAATTACGGTTTATTAATACATTCACACATAAGCAACGAACAGCTGTTTCCACAGGAACTGCTGAGTGCGTGGAATGCGAAGGTCCGCTCGCTGTTCACATGGTGATGACTTAAACACACCCAAAGTTAGCTGTGTATATCCAGGTGTGCAATGCTTATCAACTAAGATAAGTGGCAATTAGCCATAGGCACACACAACAGCTGACTGTGCAGTCTCAAGAATACAAGGAGCGAGGGAACAACACCATTATGTCCATGTAAACATTATCAAGGAGGTAGTGTCTGTCCGAGCAACACAATAATTATCAAAGATGTGTTGCTGACAGAGGCAGACACACGTACATACACCTCCAACATGATCACATGCTGATAACATATAAAATTATGTTTCTTTATACACTTACATGTAATCTCTATCCAGTGCCATAACACTCTATCAAAAGCTATTGATATGTCAAGGGGAACATCAAAAGTTTCACAGATACCCCTAAAGGAGGATGACCAAGAATCAGTTAGGAAAGCTAGAAGACCGCCAGTAGATCGCCCTTTACGGAAGCCGTACTGACGATCAGATAGAAGATTGTGACCAGATAAATGCTTAAAAATCTTCTTAATAGGAATAGACTCAAAAACTTTTAGAAAGGCAAGAATTCAAAGCAATAAGACAGTAGTTTGAAGGATTAGAATGGTCATCCTTCTTAGTAACAGGTTTAATGTGAGCAAACTTCCAGTAAGAAGGAAAGGTGGAAGTAGATAGACAAAGACGGAAAAGTTTGACCAGGCAGGGTCCAAGCACAGATGCACAGTTTTTGAGAACAATAGGAGGGACTCCGTCAGGACCGTCAACCTTCCGAAGATCAAGGCCGCAGAGGGCATATAAAATATCATTACGAAGGATCATTATAACACGCATAATATAGCCTGAGAAACAGAGGAGGATGAACATCATCGACCAAATTGGAGTTTTGAGCAAAGGTTTGAGCAAAATGTTCAGCTTTATAAATAGATTAGACAGCTGTAGAGCCATCTGGGTGAAACATAGAAGGGAAAGATGAAGAAGAAAAGTTGTTAAGAGATGTTTTTGGCTAGGTGCCAGAAGTCACGAGAGTAGTTTGATACAGAAGACATTTTCTTTGAATATAGGAGTTTTTGGTAAGTTGGACATAACATTTGTTTTGAATACGGGTATAAATGTAAAATGTATGAGTTTCTGGTAATGGATGGTAATGGTACCGTCTGTGAGCCGCCTCTCTATCTTGGAAAGCACAAGAACAAGCTAAGTTAAAGCAAATGTTATGGGCTTTAGGATTAGAGAAAGTGTATGGAATGTATGCTTCCATGCCAGAGACAATAACCTCAGTTATGCGCTAAGCACAAAGAGATGGGTCTCTGACACGGAAGCAATAACTGTCCATGAAAAATCAGAGAAATACGTCATAATCAATCAAATTAAGTAAGCTTCACGAAGGCTTCATAAAGGCTATTAATGTAACACGCTATGGATATCAGGCGGCTGTGCCTCTGCAAAAGTAATAATTTATGTAGTACTCGGTTTACTTAGTTCTGGAGAGTAATCAAAACCGAATTACTCGGTTTCCAAAAAGTACTCGGTTCGCCCATCACTATCCCGAGTTGGATTAAGAGGTGGGTGTTCGTTGTGTAGGTGATCAGTCTAAGTCCAGTGGGATCACAGAAACACAAGTTACTTTAAGTAAGTTATATTCTAGTGGTAGCAGTACAAATTACAGAGAGGACAATAGGGAACGCCTTTACAAGCCTCAAGGCGGGTGTGACTGACTGGGACTGTGGCCACCACTAGGGGTTGCCAGGTAGCGTGCTGCCGGCACAAGGTTACCAGGCTGCACCTGCTAACTAAACTATCCCACACCTCCCTCCCCCCTTCACGCTCATAGCAAGGTCTTGAGCGGACTCCTGCTGCTGCATTATCCGTTCTGAGCGGCGAGGGACTGGGTCGCTGGTGGGAGTAGGGCACTCATCTATCGTCGGGGAGTCGTTAGTGGGGAACTGCACAGGACGGAGGAACCGTCGGTTGCGCCACCATAAACGACCACTGGGTAACCGAACTTGATAGTCCCGTGACCTGCCGTTTCCCATGATGGTGCCCACTTTGTCCCAGCGAATCCATGTCGGATCCTGGATACGAACTTGCTCGTTGATCTTGAGCCTGGGAAGGGGACGGGCATGCGCGTTGTAGCACGGTTGGCAGCTCGGCGGTCACATATCTCTGTCTTGGTCTGCCACTCCATCAAGAAGGACTGGGGGTGGGCGGGGACGCAAGAACGGAGAGGTCGTCCATATAAGATTTGTGTTGGGGAGCGACCGGTGTAGTTCGGAGCATTGCGGAGCTCCAGCAGTCCGCGGTCTAAGTCCTCGCAGTCGATATTGCCTGATGGAGCCACCTTCAGGATTAGGTGTTTGACGGACTTGACTGCTGCTTCAGCGTGTCTCCCCTGTATATGCCTGACTCCCCAGCGGTAGAGGAACGCTGCGAAGTCCCGGCTCGTGAATTGGGGTCCTCCGTCGGTCCAGGGACGCCTACGTCACGGAAGTAGTACCGGAACTGGCGGATGGTGGCGGCAGACGTTGTGTCGCTGCTACATGGCACCACAGCGGGCCAACCAGAGAGACGGTCAGCTATAACTAGGAATGACTTCCCAGCAACAGTGAAGAAGTCGGCTGACACTGACTCAAAAGGTCTGGTGGGGTCGTCGTCAGACAACAGGGGCTCCTGGTGCTGGCTTGGCCGCATCACTTGGCATGGCCCACATGCTTAGACAGTGTTGGCGATGTCAGAGTTGATGCCGGGCCAGTATAAAGCTTGCCTCGCACGTCTCTTGGTGGCCTCTACTCCTCGATGGCTGTCGTGGAGGCGGGCCAAGACGTTGCGGCGTGGAGCAGCTGGAATAACAACACATGCTCCATAGAGGACCAGATCCCCATCGCAGTATAGGTCCTCACGTAGTTTCCAGTAAGGGAGCAGAGTATTGTGAAGACTGTAACGGTTCAGAGGAAAACCGTTCTTCACCCAGTCTAACAGCCTGACGTAGGAAGGGTCGTTGCGAGCTGCAGTTTGTAGGGCCTCCAGTGCCATGTCACCGGTAGGTGAAGATTCCGAACGGTGTTGACTGGCGAGGGACTGAATGGCCTGCAGAGTAACGACAGTGTTGATAGAAGCACAAGTCTCGGTGCTCAACATTTCATCCTCGGGGGCGGGGTGGCCGACGGGTGCGCGGGACAAAGCGTCGGGAAAGGTGCTTACCCACGCGCCACACTGCTGTGAAAAGGTAAGCTAAGAGTTTCTCCTTTAAGCGCTGAAGGCGAGGATTCTCAACTGCATCCAGCGAGTAGTGGTTGAGGATTGGCACCAACGGGCGATGGTCGGTGACTACCTCGAAATGCTGCAGGCCGATGAGGTAGAATCTGCACTTCGATGTCGCCCATGCTACGGCCAGAAGCTCGAGCTCGATGGTAGCGTAGCGTGTTTCTGCCTCCGTCAGGAACCGGGAACCACACTGAACCAGTCGGAAAACTCCTCCGCCGTGGTCTTGCAGCAAAGCGTAGCCAAGACCATACAAGCGAGAGGCATCTGTATGCAAAACATTGGGCAATGCAGGATCAAACGTGGCGAGGACCGGTGGGCTCGACAGGGCTTCCTTCACACGTCGGAAAGCCTCCTCATGGTCGGGGGTCCAAAGAAAGGTCCTCTTGGGGCTCATCAGGGGGCGAAGTGGCTGTGCAGCTGCAGAGATATCCGGAGAAAACTCCGCCAACTGATTCACAAGACCCATGAAAGAGCGGAGGTCAGTGAGGTTGGCAAGAGTGGGAAAGTCCCTGATGGCACGGATCTTTTCTGGGTCGGCTGCTATGCCATCTCTGGAGAGGTTGTAACCACAGAAGGATACTGCAGGTTCGGCGAGAACAAACTTGTCCGCGTTGAGGGTGATTTCATACTTACGGCATCTTGACAATACTTCGTGGACGCAGAGTAAGTGTGCGGAGAAGTCCTCGTCGTATAGAAGGATGTCGTCGACAACCTTCACACAGTTCATCACACCTTGGAGTGCCAAGTCACCTCGGAGGCAGAAAGCGTCTCCAGTAGCCGCAAAACCCATTGGGCCGCGGCGGTACCTGAAGCGGCCATAAGGCGTGATGAATGTCGTCAGTGGCTGGTCTTCCTTAGCGAGCTCAATTTGCCAGTAGCCACACAGCGCGTCTACCTTAGAGTAAAAGCGTGCCTTCGGGTCCACACTACGAATCGCTGCGAAGGGCGTGGGTGAGGGATGCGCTGGACGTGACACCTGTTTGTTCAGTTTAGACAGGTCGGTGGTGATCCGAACATCACCATTGGGCTTGGCAACGGCTACGAGAGGATGGCACCATGGGGACGGATCGTCGCCGGCAGGAACAATGATATCCTGGGCCACCATAGACTCCAACTCTTGCTCCACCGACTCGCGGTAAGCAAGGGGGATCAGACGGGGTGTGTGGATAGCGAAGGGTATGGCGTCTTCCTTTAAGTGGATCCTCATGGGTGGGCCTGTCATCGGCTTGAGTGGCCTGGCCCGTAGCGTCTCCTTCGTCACCAAGACATCGCTAAATTCCTTCAGGAAGTATCCACTAGCCTCTGAAGGCGATGTGTTGCCGGTGAGAGGGAACGATGATGGCGTGGAGGCGGGTGGAGCGGCGGGGCCAGGGCCGGTCTGAGGAGTGGCACCAAGCGTGTAGCCACTCGCGTCACTGCTCGCTTCGCGCATCCTGTTGGCGTGCCTCACCTCAAGGTTCGGTTTAGGGAACTCCTGTGAGATGATTGACAGCTCCTTCAGATGTTCACACGAGATCAGAGGAGTTGGTACGCCATCGTGCACGTCAATCCACGCCGAGCACGACCTAGCTGTTGCTGAAAGTGATGGTGGCCTGGAATGAACCCATGGCGGGAGCCATCTCCGAACCGACAGCTGTGAACCGCTTGGCCTTGGGCGGCGGTTCGAGGTCATGCTTGGAAAGACCCAGATGGCGTAAGTGTTCTAGTCCAATAACGGTAACGTCCGCGCCAGTGTCGGGGAGCAACTGCAGACGTGCTGACACATTGCCGTGGGTGACGGTGACGCTGATGGGCTGAAGACACTTGGTACTGGACCGGGGAGTCGAGCCCACGCGTCTGACGTGTCTCGGACGCTGTTGAGGGTCTTGCAGCTGACTGCCAGGGGAGTAGGGACGAAAAACACTGGTGCCGTGGCGTTGTTTGCGTCGTTGTTGCTGACCCTTGGGTTTCATTGGGGAGCAACACTTGTCATAGTGACCGATGCGGCCGCACAAACGGCACTGGGTGCTTTTAGCAGGGCACCGTACAATGTGTGTCCAATGTCCCGTACGTCCACATAAGCTTCACACTGACTCGGCAGCCGGGCATGAGTGCGGAGCGTACTGCCTGCCGCAGCTGTTGCACGGTGTGCTGGGCGAAGGTGTAACGGCACGGGAACCAGTCTTCGCCTTATGAGCTGCCGTCTTCACCTTCTTGTACTGCGACATGGACCTCACAGCAGTGAGGGGCGGCTTGCAGGGCTGACGTGGTGTTTCGGGCGGCCTCATAGGCCCGACATTCCGTCACTACATCCTGCAGAGTGCATGAGGCATCAAGGGAGATGAGGCGTTGGAAAAGTTCTTCGTCTCGAACGCCCATCAAGATCACCTGCTTGAGCTGGGTTTCCTCGCACTCCTTGTGATTGCCCTTACAGATGTCAACTTCTTCAGATGCCCGCTTCAGGCGAACATAGAAGGCAGCGAACGATTCGCCTTCCATCTGTCTTGAGCTGAAGAGTTCCCGCCTACGAAGTGCCTCGTTCCTCTGGGCCTTGACGTGCTCCTGCAGGACATTAAGTACGTTTTCTACAGGAGACGTGGAGTCTGGGGGCACTTGTAGTGTGTGCTCCAGTACTCGCTGCGTTTCGAGGGACAAGCACATACGTAGCTGTATGAGCTGTTTCTCCTGTGACAAGCTCGGGAGATCCACCATCGTGGCGTAATCTGTCCATCTCCGCCTCCATTCTCTGAAGGTCTGGTAAGAGACGTCAGGGTGGAGTACTGGGGGTGGTTGAACAGAAGCCTTGGGTGGAGCGGGTGTGGGAGCGCGGCTGTTCTGTGTTGGGGCCGTGGCTCCTTGTGTGGGCGGCGTCATCGGTGTGGAAGACGGCATGGATGAGGCAGCATGCGGTAACAGGATCGTGATGAGTGTCTGAAAAACGGTTCGACTCCTCCTCACGTCGCCGTTTGTCTTCCTCTCGCCGTTGCCTCTCATCTTCATGTCGTTGCGCTTCCATCCACTGCATGGTATCAGAAAGGTCCATGGTGGAGGCGGTGGGGGAACGTTCCTGACGTGAAGCAGGCGGGGTTGAAGTGACAGCCGCCCCAGCGGGTGAAAGTGAAAGTGAAACCGCGTCACTCGGGCCTGGCACGGGGGTACGTGGCGGTGACATTTGGGTCTGCTTCGTTTTCTTCCTCGTTCCGGTCATGGTGAATGGGTGTACACAGTATTTTCTAAGTACAAATCTAACGCTTCAACAGCTCGAATCGAATGTACATGAAAAATACAGCAACACGAGTCACGAATGTCCAGAACTTGTGCGTGTGTGTCAGTGTGGTTTTATACGGGTGGCAGTGGCGAGCGGCGGCGGTCAGCTGGGTAGCCACAGACTATAAAATTATAGGGGTGCGGAGAGTCGCGTCGCTGTGCCTTTGCTACCCACAAGACAGTGCACCGGTGGCTATTGAGAGGGCAGAGTCAGACGCTCTGCGCTCCGTAAGACCGGGAGGCCGACATAGGGGGAATGACCAACCCAAAGCGTAGCCACTGTGCGCACGAAACCGCTCTGTACTGCACGAAAGCGTAACACACGACACTGCACACATACGACACTGTGCACACACGAGTAGCACTGTAGCTCCTGGCACCGTAAATCCACAGGGAAGCAGAAATTCCAGTGCTGCGGGCGGGGTTTGGCGCGAAGCTGAGGCACACACAATGGCTGTCGGCGTTTGGTTTCCCATAATAATTGTCCGTCACTGTTTCACTAGTGACTCACTGTTTCACTAGTGACTCACTGCGCCATGTTCGTTGTGTAGGTGATCAGTCTAAGTCCAGTGGGATCACAGAAACACAAGTTACTTTAAGTAGGTTCTATTCTAGTGGTAGCAGTACAAATTACAGAGAGGACAATAGGGAACGCCTTTACAAGCCTCAAGGCGGATGTGACTGACTGGGACTGTGGCCACCACTAGGGGTTGCCAGGTAGCGTGCTGCCGGCGCAAGGTTGCCAGGCTGCACCTGCTAACTAAACTATCCCATAGTGGGGGTGTTGACTACATGGCGCAACAGACGCCGTGAATCATAAGGGCTGAGCGGAGGTGTGTAACGAGTAGTTACTGTTTTAGTATTGTATTCGATCAGTGGTTCAGAGGTTCAAAGGCTAGCTGACGTCAGGTGAATCAGAGCCGAGAGAGCCAGTTCCTGTATGGCAGCCAGCCCGTCACAGTCAACCACTTGTATTGTGCTTACCTACCTGGATTACTGAAGTTGTTAATAAAGGAGTTTACTCTGCTCAAGATATTATTAACAACACTGCAAGGAGACATCACATGGTGGCAGCGGTGCGCAGAACTCAAGCTTCGTACTTCAAGTGGACGTTACTATGGCGCTCTCACTCTCCCTACCGCCACCAGCAAGTTTCGACATCCACGAAAGAAACGCAACAGAACTGTGGAAGGACTGGAGAAGTCGTTGGGAGTGCTACGCGGCGGCAACTGAACTTAACAAGAAACCAGGTGAAGTACAAGTCTCCATACTGTTGACTGTGATAGGAGCTGAAGCTCATAAAGTGTTCCAGACGTTCCAACTTACGGAGGATAAAGAGAAGGATGTGAAGGGTGTACTTGACGCTTTTGAGGAGTACTGTTCAGCGTTCCAACGATATCGGTTCAACCTTCGTGGACAGAGGCCTGGTGAATCGTTTGAACAATATGTGACTGCTTTGCGCCAGATAGCTCTCAGGTGTGACTACGAGAATATTACGCCTGACCAGATTCTTCGTGATCACATGTTCGGGATCACAGACGACACAGTGCGTGATCGTCTTCTGCGTGAAAAGGACATTACGTTAGCACGAACTCTGGAGATTTGCCGAGCGAGTGCAATGGCCGCTGTTCAGCAAATGGAAGTTGGCAAAATAAGGGATGGGAATGTGCATGCAGTGGGCCGAGGAAGACCGCAATGGACGAGTCGAGTGAACGAGAACGAAGCGGCAGTTCAACGCAACTTAGGAAACGCAAGGAAACCAGTTGGATGGATTAAGGAATGTAGATTCTGTGCAATGGAACATGAGATGATGAAGGAGGTTTGCCCTGCGTGGGGAAAAACCTGCTCGAAGTGTAAAAAACGTAACCATTTTGCAGTGAAGTGTCCACACTCCAGAAATACAGTGTTTCGTCGTGAAGCCAGAGTAGTTAACAAGTTGGAAAATTTGAACATGGAAGATGATTCGGAGTTGGAACTCCAGGTGTACACAGTTAAGCATGTTTCGAGTGTTCAGCTTCAGGAGGAACAGACTGTTACTTTGAGAATCACAACAAAGTGTTACATACGCTTCCAAATTGATAGTGGGGCGGACTGTAATGTGCTGCCAGTACATGTGTATGCAGCAGCAACAAGTGATTATGAGTTGAAAAATGTAACCCCTTCTAATACTACGCTTTTCGGGTACGGACGTGTGAGTAAGCGTTCAGAGGGACGAGTGAATATACAAGTTTATCGTGGTGACCGTACATGTAACCTTAACTGTGAACTTGTCAGTGGGAAGGACTTTCACTCGGTATTGGGGTATAAGGCGAGTGTTTTCCTTGGAATTTTGGAAATAAAAGACAATGATAAGATTAATCCACTTGACAAGAATGAGTCCAGGAATATACATGTGACACAGAAAGACTGCAATAACACTAAAGAGACCCTTAAGCAACAATACCCCAAAGTGTTTAGTGACTCTGTGCGGAGGTTAGATGAGCCATATAAAATAAGAGTGGACGACTCTGTACCCCCAGTTCAGCACGCTCCACGTCGTGTGCCTGCAGCCATACGTGTACATTTACAGGAGGAACTCAGGCGTTTGGAGGATCTAGGGATCATCGCTCAAGTTACACGGCCCATAGACTGGGTGTCCTCACTAGTCGTGGTGCCTAAAAAAAATGGACAACTGAGAATATTTATTGACCCTCGGGATTTAAACAAGGCAGTCAGAAGAGAAAATTACCCATTGCCCATTATAGAAGACATCGCAACCAGGTTGTCAGGAGCTAAGTTGTTCTCAATTTTGGATGTGAAGCAAGGATTTTGGCATGTGCCGCTCGAGGAACAAAGCTCCTACCTAACTACGTTTAACTCTCCATTTGGCAGATACCGGTGGCTGAGGATGCCATACGGAATTTCCTCTTCACCAGAAATTTTCCAGCGAAGGATGCATCAACTCATAGAAGGCCTGCAGGGTGTCGAGGTGATGGCAGACGACTTTGTTGTGTACGGGTGTGGAACTACCCGCCAAGAAGCCGTGGCAGACCATGACCGTAAGTTGCGGGAATTTCTATGCAGATGTGAGGAACGTAACGTGGTTCTGGGTATAGACAAGCTTCAACTCAGACTCTCAGAAGTGTCCTTCCTCGGTCATGTGATATCTGATGAGGGCATAAAGGCTGCACCACAAAAAATCCAAGCCATCGTAGAGATGCCTGCACCGACTGATCTCTCCGAAGTGCGTCGATTGCTGGGAATGGTACAGTATCTCTCAAAATTTTTACCAAAACTGACTGACATAACCAAACCTCTCAGGGATCTGACTAAAAAGGAGGTTCAGTTTGTCTGGAGGGAGGCTCAAGAGGAGGCTTTTAAGGCAGTGAAAAGAGCAGTCACTTCTACACCAGTGCTCCGGTACTACAGCGTGACAGATGAAGTTACAGTGCAGTGTGATGCATCGCAGTCCGGACTTGGTGCTGTTCTCACCCAAGAGGGACAGCCAGTTGCATTTGCATCACGAGCCCTAACCCCTACGGAACAGAGGTATGCCCAGATTGAAAAAGAATGTCTTGCTATTGTTTTTTCTTGTGAACGCTTTCATGAGTATATATATGGACGTAGGACTGTAACTGTACAAAGTGACCATCAACCGTTGGAATCTATTTTCAAGAAACAACTGGAGGCTGCGCCATCCAGACTACAGAGAATGCTGTTACGTCTCCAAAAGTACAGTCTTCAAGTAGGATATGTTCGGGGCAAGCATATGTATCTGGCAGACACTCTAAGCCGAGCTTATCTGCCAGGAAGCTACGAAGAAATTCATAGCGTGAATTCCCTGGAAGCTGTAGGATGGAAGGACACTCTCATGGTCAGCGAGGATCGAATTAAGGAAATCCGAAGCCATACAGAAGCAGATGAAGTACTACGGCAAGTGACAGAGGTAATTTTTTATGGTTGGCCCTCGTCAAAATACTTAGTTCCTGTTGCAGCACGTCCATACTTCAATATCAGGGATGAACTGCACGCAGAGGATGGACTCGTGTTCAAAGGAAACCGCCTTGTGGTTCCAGTCACATTACGCAAGAAAATGATGGACGTAGCACACCAAGGGCACGTCGGCATGGGAGGCAGTTTACGTCGAATGCGTGAAGCTTTGTACTGGCCGGGCATGTCGTCTGACTTGAAGGCACTCGTGAGCCAATGTGACGCATGTTTGACAGTAAGGGACAGTCTACCTAAAGAACCCCTGGAAAGTCACAAGTTTCATACACGCCCATGGTCGAAAGTTGGAGCAGACTTGTGCCATACGGAAAGCCGTGTTCTACTCGTAGTTGTAGATTACTACAGTAATTATATAGAGATAGCTAAGTTGAACAGCATCACTTCCATTGCAGTAATCAAGGAGTTCCAGGACATATTTGCACGTCACGGTGTACCAGACACTCTGGTGACCGACAACGGGCCTCAGTTTACCACATCGGAGTTTAAAACATTCACAAAGAGATGGTCATTTGAACACGTAACCTCTAGTCCAAGATAATCAAATCAAAATCAAATCAAACGGGAAAGCTGAAAATGCTGTAAAGACCATTAAGAGACTGTTCAGCAAGTGCAAGATATCAGGTGAGTCTGAGTATGTAGCTCTTCTCAACTGGCGGAACTCTCCTACTGAAGGAATGCAAACAACACCAGCACAGCGTTTGATGGGTCGTCGTTGCAAGACAGCATTGCCTTGGTCATCAGCACTCCTGCAGCCGAGTCGCTCTACAAAGCAGGAGATACAGGACATGAGAGGTAGGAAAGTAACTCAGGCACGCTATTATAACAGAAGTATTCTATGTAGGGCGCCTATAACTTTAGGGGACTCTATACGCATGCGTCTTCCAGCGAGCAGGATGTGGAGTCCCGGAGTGTGCCTTGAGGAGATTTCTCCACAATCTTACAGGGTCCTGGTAAGGGGGACGGTCTACCGTAGAAATCGCCGCCAACTGTGGAAAACTGGATAAGAGCAGCCGTGCAGCATTGGTACGGGAGAGGAGCAACCGCGCAGCATTGATACGGGAGAGGAGCAGCCGCGCAGCATTGGTACGGGAGAGGAGCAACCGCGCAGCATTGGTACGGGAGAAGAGCAGCCGCGGAGCAGCAGCGACTTACAGAAGTCGACAGAAACGGCGGGAGAGGTAACGCACGAGAGACGGGACAACTTGGATAACTTCGACTCTCCCGCTACCCCATTGCGTCGCTCAACAAAAATTAGACGAGAACCAGAGCGATATGGGATAGATGTATATAAAACTTAGTGATCATTTAGCATAAACTTGTTGTAGTTGTTAAATACAGGAGAACCTCATTTAACCGGCATTTAAAACAACGGCAGCCTCAAAACAACGGCACTAATCGACCCAGGCATTTTTTTTTTTTTTTTTTTTTTTTTTTCTCCGGGCCTCCAGCAGCAGGAAGGACCACGGGCTAGCTTGAGCTCGTCAGAGAGATCCTGTGAAAAAAGAGAGGAGAGTGTTCGTGCTGCTGGCGTGCGACACGAGGACTAGCTTGTCCATCCTGACGAGGAGTGTGGGGCACTCAGCAGGATAACCCAGGCATTAATTAGGTATAATTATTTCAAAAACTGAGAAAATCGGCAGAAATTTAGTTCAAATTTGGCGGGGTACGCAGGGTTGGCAACCCTTTCATCCCTTTCACTGGTAAACTCTGGAACTCTCTTCCTGTTTCTATTTTTCCACTTTCCTATGACTTACATCTTTTCAAAAGAAAGGTAACAAGACACTCCCGAACAAAATTGGCTCACCCCTCTTTTTTATTTTATTCTCTTACTGTCTTCTTTATAGGGACTGGCAACTAAGCGGGCTTTGTGTTACCCATTTTTGTTGTGCCCTTGGCCAGTTCCTTTGATGTATATATATAAAAAAAAAAAAAAAAAAAAAAAAAAAAAAAAAAAAAAAAAAAAAAAAAAAAAAAAAAGGGATTTTGGGCGATTCCATAAGAGTAACTCTCAAAACAACGGCAAAATGAGTTATCCGGCATGCTTTCCCCCCCCGAGGGTGCCGGATAAACGAGGTTTTCCTGTATTGGGCAATCTGTATTTGGGATATTTGTAGGTATATTTGTGCATTTCTATGGAAGTTTATTAGTTTCTTTAGGGAAGGAAAGATGTAACGAGTAGTTACTGTTTTAGTATTGTATTCGATCAGTGGTTCAGAGGTTCAAAGGCTAGTTGACGTCAGGTGAATCAGAGCCGAGAGAGCCAGTTCCTGTATGGCAGCCAGCCCGTCACAGTCAACAACTTGTATTGTGCTTACCTACCTGGATTACTGAAGTTGTTAATAAAGGAGTTTACTCTGCTCAAGATATTATTAACAACACTGCAAGGAGACATCACACTTCTTCATCACACTTAGTACAAATTACAGAGAGGACAATAGGGAACGCCTTTACAAGCCTCAAGGCGGATGTGACTGACTGGGACTGTGGCCACCACTAGGGATTGCCAGGTAGCGTGCTGCCGGCGCAAGGTTGCCAGGCTGCACCTGCTAACTAAACTATCCCACAGTGGGGGTGTTGACCACATGGCGCAACAGACGCCGTGAATCATAAGGGCTGAGCGGAGGTGACCACAGGCCGGCACTAGGGTCTAAACAGAGTAGGGGCAGTGAAACATGTGTCAACATCAAACAATGGACGGGTATTGTGTTTTTTATTTTGTGCAAAAAACATCAACTCAAGTGCAATGTAACAATTACCACAGTAAAAGTAGTCCTTTATTGGGCCAGCATCACTCTAGGGCGGTGTGCCGGCAACAGCATGTAACTCACACATTGTGTAGCCACAGGCTCTGTGCTACCAGCTCAGGGAGACTCGGGTGCCCGGAGACGAAGCAGCAGAATCTTGGCAAGGGTCTCGACAAGTAGAATTCAACAGGTAGAATCCATGGTAGCCATGCAGGACGTAGGGACGCATATTCCCCAACTCTTAGCAAGTATGTGTTTTCAGAGTGCAGATGCTTGGCTGTAGCTCCGAAACCAATCATAGGATTTTCTCGAAATTACCCTCATTGTGATTCCCAAACAAAGTTACCATGTTATCTAGGAAACCTATCCTACCCTAACCGTAACTTAACGTAACCTAACGTGTGGGGGGGTGTGGCAACCCTCATCTTCCCGCCACATCTCAGTGTCACCCGAGGCGGGCAGTTGTGACTCCGGCGAGGCAGTGACCAGTCGTCCTGTCCGCTCTCTGTAATTAGAGGTTAAGTCTCCAATAAACATCACGCCGCGCCCCCAGCCCTTCTGTGTTCCAACCCCACCATGGCGCAGTATCTTCAGGGGCTCATGGAGGAAGGCATGGGCGGCGTAGAGACGCCTCCGGCAGGTAGCGGGCGCGCGGGAAGAGCCGCGTGGTCCAACTTGCCGCCATACCACAACGCCACGCGTTATACACCAAGCCCCGACATCACACCAGCCACTCAGCAGCAACTCTGGCCAACGACCCGGCAGCATCGCCCACCACCTCCTCCAGGATCAGGGGGAGCGACCGTGGGCATGTCGCCGGCAACGTTTGAGGCGTGGGCCACCAGCGTAGAGGACTACAGCAGCATCTGCGGTTGGGCGGCACCCACAGCGGCACCTTATGTACGCCTCCTTTGTAACACAGAGGTGCAACAGCGCATCGACGCGCGCCTGGGCAAGCAAGTGTTCAGGCAACTCTCAACCACGGAGGCAATCGACGTTGTGAGAAGCGTGGTGATCGGTACACGCTGTATTATCGGAGCGTGGGCGGAATTCTTCTCTCTAGCACAGGCATCGAGTGACAGTGTGTGTGCGTATATCTCCCAGTGCCGCGCCAAAGCGAATGAGTGCGGCTTTAGGTGCCCTGAGTGCCAGTGCCCCTTAGAGGAGTACATGCTCAGCAAGAAAATAGTGATGGGGCTACGTGATCGCAACATGAAAGCGGGGGTGTTGCGTTGCTTCCCACGCCTCGAGTCATTCAGTGAAATTTTTGAGGCCGCGGAAAAGGCGAGTGACCAACCTTCGAGCTACGTAGCCAGTGTGGGGGTCGGTGACACACTACCCCCGCCCGTCATGGCTCCACACCACGAGGTGGCGGCAGCGGGCCCCGCGCGCCGGCTTAGCGGACAAGGAAAAACCCGCCAAGACGGAGTCCGGCGGGGACGCAGGCGGTGCCCAGCATGCGGTGAATCTGAGTGTACAGGTGGGCGTCAGTGCAGAGCGTTTGCAGCGACATGCCGTTGTTGCGGCCAGAAGGGGCACTTCTGGCGCCTGTGTCCGGCCCTCACCCCCCAGGGCGGCGCTCGTCCGCCCGCCCATCATTCGAACTTCACCCCTACCTCCGGTGCAGTGATCGTTGGAGGAGTGGAGATGGCGGCGTCGCTGCCCGTGGTGATCAGCTGCTCACGCCCTCGCGCCACGTGTCCCTACACAGCAGTGGCGGACACTGGGGCGCAAGTGTCTGTGGCGGGTCGCCTACTGTTGGGGGACCTCGGCATATCCCAACGTCAGCTCCAGGCTACACCCACGGCAGTCACCCACGTTGCCGGGGGCAGCATGCGCCTCCTGGGAACCATCACCTGTCAGGTCTCCGTGGGGACTGTCTCCACCACAGAGTGCAATCTACATAGCCGAAGGCGTGCAGCAACTTACCTATCGCTCAAGGCATGCAAGGCCCTTCGCCTGGTCCATCACACCTTCCCGCGCCCCCTTTCACCCACCAGTGTGTGTGCTGTGGAGCCATCAGACACCCACAAGACCCACGTCGCCCGGAATCGGCCACCTCACGAACTTGTAGAGGAGAACGTCGATCGCCTCGAGAAATGGTTCTTGGAGCACTTCGGGCGCACTGTGTTTGCCATGGGACGCACGCCGCTACCAGAGATGAGCGGTCCGCCTCACCACGTCCACCTACGGCCCGACACACGCCCCCACGCAGTCCACGTCCCAGCCTCAGTCCCGCTCCACTTCTTTGACGAGGTACGACGACAGCTGGACGACGATGTTGACAAGGGCATCATCGAGGCGGTGCCCGCAGGCGAGCCCACCGAATGGTGCTCCAGAATGGTGGTAGTGCCAAAAAAGGACGGAAGGCCCCGTCGCACGGTCGACTTTCAGCGCCTTAACCGTGCGAGCCTCAGAGAGACACACCACACCAGACCGCCCTTCGATCTCGTCTCTAGCGTGCCCAAACATACATTTAAGACCGTAGCGGACGCATACTCGGGCTACCACCAGGTCCCCTTCGACGAGGAGAGCCGCAAGCTCACAACATTCATCACCCCCTGGGGGCGCTACCGGTACCGCCGCACCCCCATGGGCCACTGCGCTTCACAGGACGCGTTCACAAAGCGTTTTGACGACACCATCACCGACGTGCCCAGGAAGCTCAAGTGCGTGGACGACACTGCTCCACGACAGCAGCGTCAGCGACGCCTTCTGGCACACATACAATTTTCTCCAGAGGTGCATGGAGAGCGGTGTCACCCTGCGACCTGACAAGTTCCGCTTCTGCAGGAGGAGCGTCACCTTTGCCGGCTACCTCCAGGGCTGGGAAGGGTACCAGCCAAGCCGCGACCTCGTCAACAACATAACCGACTTCAAGATGCCCGCCCAGCCCACCCTGACTGACGTGCGGTCATGGTTCGGCCTCGTCAACCAGGTCGCGCCCTTCCTGGCGGTCGCCCCTGTCATGGAGCCCTTCAGGGAGCTACTCAAGAAACCGGGTGGGAAGGCAGTGTACTGGGACAAGCAGTTGGAGGCGCTCTTCACCTCCGCCAAAGACACTATTGGGCGATTGGCGGCCGAGGGACTGCGCTTCTATGATGTGTCGCGCCCTACAGCAGTCCTCACTGACTACAGTCGCCAGGGTATTGGCTTCCTTGTCCTGCAGCAGTACTGCGAGTGTGTCTCGGAGAAGTCGCCGCTATGCTGCCCTGGCGGGTGGAAACTTGTGCTCTGTGGCAGCCGACATCTCACAGCGGCCGAGAGGAACTACAGTACCCTCGAGGGAGAAGCGCTTGCCATCGCCTGGTGCCTAAAGAAGGCACGCCTCTTCCTCCTTGGCTGCAAAAACCTCACGCTCGTCACAGACCACAAGGCCCTTACAAGGATTTTCGGAGACAAGGAACTAAAGGACATAGCCAACCCCCGGATCCTCAACCTAAAAGAGAAGACGCTAATGTTCACCTTCCGCATCAAGTACCTGAAGGGCGACACCAACTGCGCGGCAGACGCCTTGTCGCGCTACCCGATCCTGTCAGGTGGGCCAGAAGGATCGAACGAAGACGATGAAGAGCTGGTATGCGCAGCCATGACCGCAGCCACGGCCGCGGCAGCCGAGGACGAGGTGGGGCATGTTGTGGACCTTCATCAAGTGGAGGAAGAGGCTGCACGGGACGAGGAGTACCGGCTCTTGGGAATGCGTAGCCAATGACGGCTGGGCTGAACGAAAGGACTGGGAGCCGCTCGCCCTCCGCCAGTACTTCAAGATGCGGCGCCACCTCTCCTGCCAAGGGAACATCGTCCTTTACACCTGTGACGAGAAACACCCGCGGCTGGTCATACCTGCGGCCCTGAGGCGTGCAGTCCTCGCGAACCTTCATGCGGGGCACCAAGGCAGGGACTCAATGCTACGCAGGGCGAGGCAGTCAGTCTACTGGCCAGGGATTGACGCGGAGGTGGAGCAGAAGAGGCGCCAATGTGCGGTATGCGATACGCACGCCCCCTCCAGCCCCGCAGAAACCCTCTTGCCCACCCCGCCTCCGCAGTACCCATTCCAGCAAGTGGTGGCTGATTTATTTCAACTGGACGGCCACACCTATATCGCCGTCGCTGACAGGCTCTCGGGATGGCTCGAAGTGGAGCACCTGTCAGGCGACGCCACCAGTGCACGCCTCATCACGGTGTTCCGACGATGGTTCAAGCGCTTCGGCATCCCAGAGGAGCTGTCGTGCGATGGGGGAACGAACCTCACCAGCCAGGAATCCAGGGGCTTCCTCGACACCTGGCGTGGCGGCTGAGGTCTCATCAGCACATTACCCCCAGTCTAACGGGCGCGCAGAGGCGGCAGTCAAGTGTGCCAAGAGGTTGCTACGCGGCAACATTGGCCGGAACGGCTCCCTGGACACCGACGCCGCTGCATGGGCCATCATGCAGTACCTCAACACCCCCCCCGCAGGGCTCTGAAGCCTCCCCAGCCCAGCTGATCACAGGACGTCAGCTGCGGGACGCCATACCTGTGGACGCGTCGCTCTATGAGGTGAGCGAGCGATGGGCGTGGCTGCTGCGGGAGCGCGAACGGGCCATGGCCCGCTCTGGGGACAGTGCAGCTTCCCGGCATGACCAAACAGCCCACAACCTCGAGCCCCTCACGCCCGGCCTACGGACCCGCATCCTAAACCCCGGCAGTGGGCGCTGGGATCGCGCAGGCACTGTCCTGGAGACTACGGCACCCAGGCAGTACTTGGTGCGGCTGGACGGCAGTGGGCGCACCACCATCAGGAACCGGCGCCACCTGCGCCCTCTCACGTGCGTTCAGGCGCACGACGACGGGACAACAGCGATGCCTGGCGCCACCCCGCCCAGCCAAGGAAGGCCTCAACGCCACAGACAGGCACCACGCCACCTGCTGGACTACGTGTTAGGTAACGCCACCCCTCAGGCAACACACTGAGTGCCACACATATCACAAAATTTGTTTGTATCCCTCGGTTCACTCTTAACTAACTAACCTGACGTGTTCATGAGTAAACGCGAAACATACTCTTCCAGAATAAGGGAAATGCCGTAGGGACACAGTGCAGCTATATAACCTGCACTAGTGTAAGTTATACAACCACGGTTGTCTGGTCCGCTGCTTGGACCCGATGGATTTGGTGGTGACGATGAGAGTATAGTTGACTGCTCGGTACATCGTCAGGGCTGTGACTCCAGCCGCCTCATCGACGGATCCCACCCCGTCGCCTCGTACAGCCGCCTCAAACACCTAGCTCAGACACCTCCGTGAGTCGAGGCTAAGACTAACCAGCTATCGTCACATTTCCCCAAATTTATCGAAGATCACTTTATTTCAGAAAGACTATGTCACGTACCTTTTAGGTTTATGTCTATGGTACATAACGCTCCGGCGGGCGTCTCTCTCTCATTGATCTCCGAAGTGGCTGAGGAGGAGACACATGCAATGACTGCTGCTCGGTCGTAGGGGCCTGGTAGGTGTAATGTCCAGACCTATGGGTGAGCACTCAGAGGCACGGTTGTCTGTCTCGGTTCTCTGAAGTGGCTGAGGGTGCGACACAAGTGAAGAGTACAGTTGTTGTGTTGAAAAGGAATGGTTAGGAGAGATGCCTAGACGACTAGCAGGACGGAAGTCTGTAACAGAGAGACTCTGCTGATGTTGGTGAATCACGTGCATCACCATAATTCACTATATGCTGTGACTGATTGGTCACTTCAGGAGCACCACTTCGACAGAGATGACGCCTGTTTCTCCTGTATGAGCGACCTCCCGATTGTACCACATACAAGCGATGAGGACGTGAGAACGTTCTCCCAGGATGGAACCAGTCACCCTCTGGGTACTCCCTGGTACCTGCAGCATCACAGCTTGTCCTGCTTTGAGGCTTGGCAGTAATTAGTTCCTCTTTCGCAATAATAAACTTGTTTTTCTTTAGCTTTCCTTGCCATGTCCTCTGTATCTTGAACCTCTGACATTAGCAGTTCCGTTCTTACTGGCGCACGTACGATAACTACTACCAAACAACTTATGTGCTGGCGACGTTCCAGTCGCCTCGCTGGGTGTGTTCCTCCACTCACGTATTGCTAAGAGAGGGTCAGTGTTACTTATCTCACTCTTGTTCAGTAGCTTCTTTATATGAACTGCATTATCAGCCTTTCCATTGCTCTGGTGGTAATATGGATTTAACGTAACCACCTCAAAATTCTACTCTGCAGCAAATTCACGGAACTTGTTTGACAAAAATTGTGTGTCACTGTCTGCCACAACCTGTAAAGGCACACCAAGTCCTGTAAACTGCACGCGACATTCTTGCACCAGCGAGGAGGCAGTCATATGCTTCAGTTCCATTACCGCAAACCAGTCTGACGCGTAATCTGTCATTACTAGATAATTCAGTCGTTTCCATTCGGAGAAATCCATTCCCAATTTGGTCCACGGGACAGCTGGGACATCATGATGAAGCATTGGTACCCTAACATAAGAGGTTTGTACTGCTGCACATGTACTACACCTGCTTACCATGTTTTTAATGTGTCCGCTAAGACCTGGGCAGAAAACCGTCTCCCTTACTCGGCGACGAGTTGCCTCTATCCCCATATGCGGTGCATAAAGTTGCTGAAGAACTCGTGATCGTAATTTTTGGGGTAGGCTACTACCAGTCTGGCACCTTTGCACACTAAGACATTATCCGCAGGCAGATTAGCTTTGACAGGTGTGTACTCTGCTACAGCTGGCACTAGTCAATCACCTGTTCCAATCGTTTTTACCAGGGCTTGTAGTTTATTGTGTTGTAAGGCAATACAGTCCGGAGTTCATGCAGACTCTTATGTCACTGCGAGACATGTGGTTAACTCGTATTACGCCAGCTTGATCGCAAAGGCACACTACTTCTCCCGTGCACACACACACACACTAGTTAATCTAATTTGAGCTAATATATGGTCAATCAAGGGAAACACTCACTAACTCCTGACAAACCTCATCATCGTACTCTGCTTTGTTTACAAGAGAAGAAAAAAGAAGAAAATATGATGTACCAATCTAAATTTTGAAACCGCACTCGAAGTAAATAAAAATGTGTGTGTGTGACTGTGTGTGTGTGTGTGTGACTGTGTGTGTGTGTAAGTTAATATTTTGTTGTCTTACCTACCAGACCACCCTTGTGTTTCCAAGGTCATCCACGTGCTTCCGAGTGTTAGTCGCGTACATCAACCATGACAACAATATGAGGTAATATGTACTGTTTTTCATGAGTAAATGTCCATGCATTACTTTCAGCATGCTTCAGTATTGTTTAGCAAATAACATCGTTTATTGCAATAATGCATGGTTACTGGAGTACAAATATCTTAGTACACTTTTATTGCAACTTAGTGTTACGACTAAAAAATAGTTATCCAGTCCGATTTCAACACGTATTCATTTAATTAAAGTAGCATCTTCCCATAGTTATATGTGATGTACCGCACTCAACACCGTTCACATCGTAATCACCTAAGGGGTTAAGGAGAGCATCTGGGTTCTTAGTTTTGATCAAGTATGTTTGATTTATTAATGACATGCATGATTATTGTTTAAAGGCCGGTTCCCACTAGTCCGCTTGTACGGCCGCCGTTGCCGTTCACCGCCCAACAATGACGTCACCATCATCATCGCTTGAGTGGTTGTAGTGGTAACCGGGCACAGTTTGCACCTCCGCTCGAGCGGACACCGCCGATCGGGAGAGATTACTTGATTTTAACTTTGTACGGCAGCCGTACAGCGGTACGGCGGTGCGGTCGACTTTTTTGTGACGCCATTGTTGGGCGGTGTACGGCAACGGCGGCCGTAGAATCGGGCTAGTGGGAACCGGCCTTAACACTAAAACTTGATAATTGTCGTAATCCTTTATTTCAACCTGAGAAGGTAACACAAATCAAAATGCATATAAGCTCAATGAATATTCCAAAACTGCAAAAACTATATAATCATTTACCTGAATAAAACATCGCACCTGCCGATCCCACACAATCGTAAGGTATACAAACTCACAAAATCGGAAAATAATATATCATCCCTTGTGCCAAATACATTGTACAGAAGTTCCTAAGACATACAAATACATGAATCCAGAATGGTCACACTCACATTGTAATGCTCCAGACTTTAGTGTGAAAGGAATGCCAATCAGTACCACAGCCGGTCAGGGTCAAGTCCAGCGTGACCTTCGTGCCTTTCAACTCTGCCAAGATAACATAATATCCTGCAATGCCAGTCATATACCAGTCCGAAGACTACTGTATACAGTAGTCTTTGACCAGTCCTTCTCCTAACATGTGGCAGAAATACACCAGGAACACTACAAACTAAAGCATATAAACAACATATACCTGCACCCGCCCTGTATGACCGCTAGTTCACTTCCTTCCCAAACACAGCACAAAATGGCGACGCCACGACTGCTAGCCAGCGGGGACACCAAGACAATTCAAGTACGCAGCTACATAATTGGGCAATAACATGGTTCATACTAATATAATACATACTAATATATTACATAACAGTAAATACTAAACAATTCAAGTCTTAAGAATACGCTCGATAGTATACAATATGAACATATATGTATTTTTACTGCATGCATATATTAGAGGATAACTGAACACAATAATATGCAAAGGAAATAAAGTGCAATAATAACAAACAACTTGTTGTGCGTAACTCGTTGTTAACGTAACAACTCGTTGTTAACGTAAACTATCATCACTACAATGATGATACACTCCCCGCCCAGCAACGTTTGTTACATTGATCCTCAACAGGAAGGATAACGACGGGGCGATGAACTGACCTTTTAACCTGTACATCTTCTGACCCTTCTTACTTGGATCCTGACTTCTGATGCTTATACCTAATAGTTACATCCCTCACTAATCCATCTCGCCCTGTCTGTGCCTGGATAATCTGAGCCAGCTTCCATACTCCTCTCAAAGCATTGTTGTCTTGCACTAACATCAAATCACCTACCCTTACAATTTTTTTTGCAGTATGCCACTTTTGCTGCACTATAAGAGTATACGGAAGAAATCCCTTTGTCACTTTCGCCAAAAGCCTGTTACCACATCATTTAGAAACTCAAATCTTTAGAGGGTATTACCCTTTGTCCACATACCAACTTACTTGCCCGGTTAACCACCAATCGAGTACAAGAAATTGATAAAGTTCTTTTTCCATGAAGAAAGTGGTGGGGGGGGGGGGTAAATGGTAAAAACTTCTGGCCTAGCTTGCCAGGTCACAGGGACTCTAATATCCTCCCACAACAACAAGGCGGTTCCTAATGTGGGGGGGGATGCAGATGTACATGTTCCTTCTTTATGATATTAGTGCTGCTGAATTGTTGTTTCTTAAGATTATTCTTAAGCACCATATGCAACTGTCACATTCGTTTTAACTATTTTCAGCAAATTTCAGTATTTATAATTTTGATACGTTATCCATGGCTTCACTGCAAAAAAAATATTTAAAATAAATGTAAAGTATTATTATAATGGATTAGTTCTTTCTTTAATCTATGTAGTGCACATTACTAATGCATGCACATTATTTATTTGTATCAGTAGCGGCTACAAGATAGTCATCAGCGTTATTTACAACACCTTAAAATATACATTAAACAGATTCAGGAATGGTGGTCTATGGAGTTCCCGTGATTGGTCAAGTCAGGGAGAGACTGCCATGTTTCCTGACGTAGAAGAGGTCTACAAAGACTTTGATGGACGACAGATCATAGTGGCGACCATCGACAACTGGCCATTTTTCCAACTACGCTACCTCCCGGACGGAACCCCTTTACCAGACCAAGGAATTGATTATAATGTTATTGATTCCATTAGCCACTACCTGAATTTTACGTGAGTGTCAGTTCTCTCTCTCTCTCTCTCTCTCTCTCTCTCTCTCTCTCTCTCTCTCTCTCTCTCTCTCTCTCTCTCTCTCTCTCTCTCTCTCTCTCTCTCTCTCTTATTGTGCATTATAGGTATTGTAACGGTATTCTTAATAAGAGAAAATACTTTTGCACCGCCTAATACCGCCATAATTACTACGGTATTTTGTCATGATGTCATTAATGATAGAGATACCTTTTACTTCATTCACGTCAAGAGGTGCAGATGAGAACACTTTTTTTTCAGGGACGAATACCGAATTATGATCCAACAGCTTAGAACAAACTCTAATATTTTTCTTTTTCAGTAATTCTCCTTTTTATTTTAAAAGAGCCTTTCTTTTTCTGGATGGCAATCTCTTACCTTGACCGTGTCGTTGAATAGAATAGAATATAAAAAAGAGAAAGCAGGAGATGGGGAAGTGGGGACAGAGAGAAGAATAGATGGGTGAGAGAAAGGAGGCTAGTAAGAGAAAAAGTCTCCGGGGCTTGACCCAGGTGCTGTATGTGTTTGTATGTTGTTGTTGTGGGTCGGTCTCGACATAACGACACGCTTTCCCAACTCGCACGAGCAAACAGAAACCACTCTGGGACGGCTTGGCAGGGCATGGGCCTCGGAAGATGGTGCCCCGGACACACCCAAGACAACCCCGCGCCCACCCCCGCCGCCCACCGCAGGGTTCTTCAGTTTTGTTTTGTTTTGATCTTCTTGTTCTTCTCTTTCTTCAGGCTTGACTTGTTTTCTTCGTTCTTCTTTCTTCTTCTCTTCTTTCTTCTTATCTTGTTTTTGTTTTTTTGTTGCTTGTCTTGATTTGGGTTATAGTTTTTACTTGTTCTGTCACTGCCATGTACGCGCGCACACCCCCAAACGCCACGGCACCCCGCACGGGGGGCTGGCGTCATTCTCGACCTCATCCCCCGCGTCCAACACATACCACAAGGAGGAAGGAATATGTGAAAAATTTAGTGAAAGAAGTCTGAGATTAAAAGTGTTTTTTGTTTTGTTTTATTTTTACCAAAGATTGGACAGGGGGAGAAGGACTCCGTAGAGCGGAGGGACCTACAGTTTTTCGTGGGATCCGAACCACGGATAGTGAGGGGAAGGCGAGCGGAACGGAGTGGATTGTAAGAGTATAAAGTTTTGCAGCAGCGTAAAAAGGGTAAGATTACATCCGTATAGCAGAGGGGTCATTGGATTTAATGTGACCTCGTCCGAACCACGGTAGGATAGTAGCAGTGAGTTAGAGGAGGGGGAGGGGGGGGGAGTGGAACGGAGTGGATTGTAGGAGTAAAAAGTTTTGTAGCAGCATAAAAGGGGGAACAGAATACCTCCGTAAAGCGAAGGGGTCATTTGAATTAATGTGACCTCGTCCGAACCACGGAAGGATAGTGAGAGTAGCTGAGAAGGACAACGAAGAGACTTACGACCGAATTGCATCCCCACCGACCGACAAAAGTTTACAACCCGACGGACGATCCGAAAGACAACCAGTCTTCATCCCCGCTGTGTGTGGTGTATCCAGGTCTGCTCCCCTGTGTCGTTGCTTCCCTTCCATGGAAATTACTAAGTGACCTTTTTTCTTTAAAATTTTTATTTTTTATTTTTAGGTATGATGTCAAGCGGTATAATATATGGAAAAAATCAGTATAACAACCATTTTTTCTTATATTTACACATAAATGTGGGAAACTGGTTAAAGTTGTCAAAATAGTGACTTACTCTGAAACGGCCTCTGATTGGTCGAGACGTTTTATTTACTTCCATGAATGTCACATGGAAAGATTTATAGGCCCTGGTGTTTTGTTCTAATGTGTAGGAAAGAGCAGAGACATAATGTATGATGATGTTATATATTTAGTTAACGCTAATTTATGCATAGTGCTAATTCATTTTTCAGAAAACGAAATATATCAATGGAAAGCTAATAAAATACCGCTTCTATTGATTTGCTCCATGTTAAAAGTTGTCTCGCAAAATATTAAATGGCATAGAGTTTAAGTGAATATTTGGTTCATGCATACATGTATTTGTTCAGTCTCATCATGGCATTTTTTGTGTGTGTTTTACTGTTTTTTATTTGATAATATTATAGAACAAACATTTACGAAGATAACAGTATATCTTTTATACTGATAAACCATAGGAAGGGAAATGGGAGTGATGTTTGAAAATGTCAGAAATCGCGACATTGGCCTCTACTGGAAATAGCCCAAACTGAGTAGTAAGTCCAGTAGTCTTTGATTGGACGGTAGGCAAAAGGGTAAAGTTCACCCCTACCCCACTGGACATAAGAAGGAGACAGGCTATATGTGCTTATAACGAGGTGGTAGTAAATTCCCCAGGTATTGTAGTAGTTTATAATGCTTCGCGGCTAACAGAGTTCCCGGGCATTTTATCCGAATGCTTGAGTGATAACTCAAGAACTACGGTTCAGATTATCTTTAACTAACCTTCATTTCCTTATTAAAAAAAATCCTTAATCATCTTTGGAAATTAAAGCAGACTAATAAGCAGTGGTGGGCAGCGATAAATTTTGCGATAAAGCGATAACGATAAAGCGATAAATTTTTCCGCTAAGTCCTATAACGATAGAGCGATAAATTTCCAAAATACCTTAAAGCGATAAGCGATAAATCCTGCGATAAATCCAAAAATACTCTATTTTTGCTACTTATGCATTTAAAAACCTCTTTTTTACACTTAAAACACCATATATTACTTAATAAAAGACTAAAGGACCCGAAATTAACATTTTATTACTTTATAACAACATTTAATGAAGACAAATTAACAAAACTATCACAGCACAAACATCACAAACACAAATACAACAATTTAAAACATTTTCCTCATCCTCCTCATCCACCCTCCTTGGCCCCTTTGGGAACTTCTGCTTGAGGAGGGGGAGGTTTCCCTTCAGAAACACCAGGTACTCAAAGTTGTCCTCACTGAGGCACCCCTCTTTGGCCTCAGGCACGTCCCCGACTGTGCTGAATAATCGCTCCACTGCTGCTGAGCTTGGGACCCCAGTGTTGTACTTGATGAAGAGGGTCACCCACTGGTCCCTATACTTTTGCTGGAAGTGCAAACTTCTTCAGTGTTGCCTGCAACATTACAATATTTAATTTATATTATCGCAATATTACATTTGTTAGCGCAATTATCGCAACATTTTATCGCAACATTACATTTGCTAGTATGTAAGAACAAAGCAATAAGTTTTAAGCACAATAGTCTTATTACCTCCTTGCTCCTCTTCCAACCCCAGCAGCTCCTTCTTGATGTCCTCTTCCAGGTCGTCCTCCTGGTCAGCCTGGGTTGTGTCACACAGCTCTGCAAATGGGTCGGCGCTGACCTCCTCATGCTCCTCCATTGCCTCCATGTCCTGGCTGTTGTCTCTCTCTTCTGTCTCTTGCCTGATGAGCGCCTTCATCTCCTTCACAATCCTCTGGAAGATTTCTTCCTTCATGTTGGGGGCCACAGAGTTGAATGTGGTCATGCCATAGTTGGGGTTTGCAGGGCAGATGCCATCAGCAGGTCCAGGCCCTTTGAACATGGCGCTGAACCTGTAAAGCAAAGTAATATTTTATAGTTTGGTTTAAAAGGTTAAACTTTTAGCGCCGCAAAAATTTAAACAAAGAATTTTTTTTTTTTTTTAAATGTCCTAGGTTAGGTTGTTTGTACCTGTTGTTAAATCCTCCCTTGTTGCCCTCCTGTCGCAGGAGGGCGCGCCCCCAAGGGCTTGGCGTAGGTGGGGGCCTGGTCCCCTCAAAGCTTCCTCCATGCGCTCCAGCGCCACTCTCATGAGGGTGAGGGTGGGCAGCAATACTCCCAGGTATGCGTTCTTTTCAGTCTGTAGGCGGTCCAGGCAGTTGGCGAGTGGTTTTCATGACCTTGCAGTACTCCTGCAGTACCTGATGGGAAAACAAAGTGTCAAAAAAGGCAAAAATTGGTAATGCTAAAGCTAAAGCAACAACAGAACTGTGTCTAAAAAAAGATAAAAGTTCGCATCAAACTGCTTTGCGACTTTACCTGCTTGTCCTGGTCATCGAAGCCATAGTAGGAGGTCCTTTTTCCTGTTGGTGCCACCCTCATTCCTCAAAACCTCGTTCACTGCTTCCAGGCGGGCGTCGTCGTCCATGACGCGCTACAGCAGCACACTGCAGGCGTCAACAGTGAGTTCCCCCTTTGTTGGGCAAAGTGAGCAACATAAAGGACAGGACAAAAAGAAACAAACAGCCCAAAGAAATAGTTTTTGTCTTGTTACTTGTAAAAATATTTAAAAAAAAGTATAAAATTTTTAAAAATTAATTTATAAAAATATTTAAAATTATTTTAAAACAAAAATGTTTTTTGGGCTCACCTTGTGACCACAGGTGTTGGAAGCTTTCTCCCTACCACTTGCTTGATGGTGTTGGATGATGTGGAGGACCTGTTCTGTAGGTTCCACAGGCCTGGGCCCTGGCTAGGGTCTTTTTGAAGGGGGCGGCGGCCCTCCCATAGTTCCAGTGGTGAATTTGGGAGACATCTATGGACGCCAGCAAGTTGACAGTGTCGCGCTGAAATAAAAGAAAAGTTTTGGGTAATTTAAAAAACAAAAATACATTTCAACTGTTTGTTAGTTAGCATGACAATCTTAAATTTTTTAAATAAACTTTGCTTTTACTTGCCTGCATCTTTGATGCTTGGGCAGCCTGGGTGAGTCCTGCACTGCAGCTGCTGCAGCAAGGGCCATGGTGACGCTGATGATGTCAAGGCCCTCCCTCTCCTGCTCCTCCTGGTCCTCGGGGCTGTTGATCACCTCCTCGACGTCAGGGTTTGTGGCGTCCTCCTCGGGCCTCGCCAATCCCTGAGCCATAGTTGCTGAAGGCCGCGACGTATTCGCCCCGTTGTCCGTGGTGGTGAGGGCAAACCTTCCGCGAGATGTTGAAGGCGGTTGACCTGGTCCAGCCCTTTGGTGGCGATGATGCCCTTGGTCTGGCTAACTTGATAGATTATAAGACAAATTAATAACATATAGTACCATTAACATTCAAGTTTTTTATATTAATTAAATGAATTAAAGTGGAGATTTCTTCATATAATAAAAATAAATTAATATTTATTATATTTTGTTTTCTTATTTTAATGTGTTTTAAAAATATAATAAAGTATATTTATTAAAATTAGTTCTGATGCAGTCTCAACTTTTATGTTTCTAAATTTGACTCACCTTGATCTCCTTGATCGCCAGGGTGGCCATCTTCCTGGACAGGTCAGTGGGGTCGATCCAGTGACTGTCGACCCAATGAAGGACCTGCAAAATGTTTGTATGTATGTAATGTATGTCTTTTAATCAGATTACATAGACATACAACAAATTTTTAACATATAATTCCTACATTTTAAGAATTTTTAAAATGCTTTAAACCCGTTTGTGTGCCGTCCAGCTGTCCGCTGTTGTCGCAACATGCGGCAGGTCCTTGAGAATGCTCTTTATCTCCTCTCTTGCCTCCTCCCCATGGCCTTGATGTCGCGAGTCAGGGTGCGGCGGCTGGGCACCCTGAACTCAGGCTGGAAGACTTGGAACATCTCCCTGGTGGCTGGTGGTCTGTGATGCTGAGGGGGATGAGGCCCCTCGCGAACCACTTGGTCATTGCCTCCTTACCCTTATCCTGCACCACAAAGGAAAAAATTAAAAGTTACCATGTCTATAACATTTTGTAACAATGTAGCAATTAACAGAATTTTAAGTAAAATGTTCAACTTATCAAATAAAATTATAAATTTTAATAATGCGATATATTATAAATTTAGCGCATATTATTATAGCTTTGGCAAAAAAATTTATCGCAGACTTTTTTTTTATAAAAAATCTTTACCCGTGTAAATCTTGTTGCCTGGCCAAAAGATTCCTTTAAGGAGAGCTGGTGCGCTGCGGCTGGTCATCTCCACTTGGGTGCTTGAGGCCGCGCCTGCTGGTTTCCCGCTGATGGCTGCCTTTAGCTCAGACAAGTCATGAGTGTGCTGAAAGAATAAGAGTGCTTTAATTTACATGAAACTAATAGCTTGGCTATGAGCTCATTTTGTTATCTAGCCATTTGAAACTGAATATTTTAAATAGTACCTTGGTCTTGTAGTGCGAGACCAGGTTTTCCAGTGGTGTTGTTCCAGAAAGACACCTCCGCGAAGCACTTTTGGCCCTTGGCCTTCAAGTTGTAGACCTTGATTGTCCTTTCCCAGGGCCTTGGAAGAAGTGTCTGGTGCGTTCTTAGACTTGATCACGTGGGGCAGCTTGTAATAGTTTGTCAGAGCGGCCATCTTGTCTTTGATGGTCTGCAGCTCCTGGCTCGAATACTGCAGCCACCCGCAATCACAAACGTCTACCTGGTCACTGGCCTGGCTGCCAGGGCGGCTGTCCCCCTGGCTCACTGCCCAGGGACATGAGGGAGCTCGAGCGGGAGATGGTGGAATGTCCACAGATCCCGAACTCCCGGAAATGTTCCCCTCCCTTTCCCCGAGTCACATCACTGCTGCTGGCCTCCACCCCGGAAAAAGTCCTCCACTGTCCTCTTGCCTGACATCTTGACACTCACTAATCACTAAATTTTACTATTCTCGAACAATGAAGCGCGCCCGCCGCGACACTAATTTAATAACGCAATAAAAACGCAAAAACCTAAACGATTTCCTGAAAAGGAAAGTTAAAACACAAAATCCGCGAACGTTCGTACGAACCGCGAGGCGCACCTCAAAACGCAAAAAATATATAAAACTAATATATATTAATTAGATATTTAGTTAAGATAGCAATATACAATAAATTAAGTATATAATAAGTTATAACCACAAGAAACTTTGGATCGCTGGTAGCACAATGAAACACAGAGCTGAGATCAGATGCGTCCAGTTTGGGGGGCTGCTATTCAAAGAAACTGACAACAGAAGCGCGGGCCGCCAGGCGCCTGGCCGCATCTGTTTGCCGCGTAACAATGAGCCTGTAACCTCCCGCCGTAACGGTTTTTCGTCTTCTACTTTATCACTGGATTTATCGCGGGAAATTTGAAAGCGATAAATATAAGCGGTAAGTTTTTCCGGTCTTGCGATAAACGATAAGCGGTAAATTTTCGGTTAAAGCGATATTATCGCTTTATCGCATTATCGCTTTACTTATCGCAACACCCACGACTGCTAATAAGTAAGCCCCATGACCATCTTACATTTTCTTCCCCCCCAAACCATTTTCATTTGGTTTAAAAGAAAAGGTAAATCCAAGTCGATATGAAGCGAGAGTTTCGGCGTGGCGGCCCCAAGGCACAGACAGCCATGTTCCTCCATCACTAGAGGTCAGTAACCACAGCGATTTCCCAATAGTCTTAAAAACATCATACATTTCAATCCATTTCCTGCTATAAGCGTTATGGGACTCTCCTAATCGATTAATGTCCTTAATGACAGACAACCATTTCCCTCCATCACTACAGATACCTGATAAGCAGGGAGATAAGCTGTCCCGTCTGTCCCGCCAGCCATATAACACCACATACAATACAAAATTTCCCTTCCTCGTTCGCATGATGTTACTCTAGTCTAGTGTATGTCTACTCATAGAATAAGTGTGGCTTATATAGGATATTGGTGTGTCCCTCAGTGATCACCATACGAAATCTTGTTAGTTAGGTTCATTTTTCCTTGTCGTGATATCCGTGGCAAGAGGTACTGCCAGGCTTGAGTCATTCTCTAGCCGCGCCCAGTCCAAAGGCCGACCCCATATGGTTTTAGGGATGTAATGTGAATGCAGTAGTGTGGACATATCGGAGGCGCAGTGTTATTTATGAATTCTCGACAGTTTCCCTCATGAGAACCCTCATCAAATCTTTGTCTACCGTTAATAACACTATAGTCGCCACTGCACTAATGTCGCCAGGTGAATTTTACGGGCGAATATTACGCATTTTAGCATCACTACAGATATGTATGTGCCACCAAAGACACGTACATAATATAAACTACTGCTCATGCCTCTTCAGTGGCACATACAAGTCTGTAGTTATGCTAAAATTCGTAATATATGGCGCCTGGCGACATTAGTGCAGTGGCGACTACAGTGTTATTGACGGTAGGTCAAATTGACGTCCATTCCTGATTGTGGTTCAGGTGGTGATGTAAGAAAATAAGGTTGGTCGGAAGGGTGTTGAGGGGAGTGATATTTTGTCTACTAAACCTATATAGTGCCTTAATCTCGGTCGGAAATAAATGCGTTATCCAAAAGGGAAATCCTAAGTTTTATTTCGAGTATAAATTGAAGGTTCCTCGGCCTTATCCTCGGGGTGGTGGCAGCAATATATCAACCTTAAATTGCAGATAAATGAAAAACCCGACATTGCAAGTGAAAAAAATGTGGCGTTACATGCAGTCCAAAGTGTACACACAATGTATAAAGTACAAGTGTATCCTTGTGTACAAGTGATTACACAAGGGGTGCCACACAAGTATTGACTCCCCCTCGCTAGCTTACACTAAATATGACACAAGGACTTGAAAACACTGGTTTGTAGGTAATTTAATACTACATATGTGTAAACGAAATCAAAATTCAGTGTTGCCTCCCCCCGCCTGAAGAACAACAGCTTGAACTCGACGTGAGTAGGAGATTAGGAGCAAATGGAAAAAATCGGAGTCGTATTCAAGACTTCGGAGCACCATGTCAGATTGTTTCTCCAACTTCTGGCGAGAGAATCGAGTGGCAAGAGGTTCCCGGAGCATGAGGATTTCCACACTGTCCCTTAGGATGGATCCCATGTGTTCGCACACGATGAGATCAGGCGAGTTTCCGGGCCACTGCGCATTGCAAAAAAAATCGACATTGTTTTCTCTCAAGAGCTGTTGCGTCTGTAGGGCCTTCATGCAGAGGGATTTATCATGCAGGAAGGTCACTTCTTCAACATCTATAGGACATTATATGGGTTTTCGTAGAAAAGGGATAACGTGTTTCAAGGATGATAACTTGTGGGAAGTAATCGCCATCCCAACTCTGGCCATGAGGTTTCACAACCCACATTATGTGGTGGGCATTGAAGAGGATGAACACACCCACGCAATCTGGCAACTTCTCAATTTTCGATAGTATTCCTCGTCTGGAATTTCGTCGGGGGTCTTGGAACACACAGGGTTGTTTTGGCAGTTGGGTTTACGGGTCACGTCACGGGCCATGATAAATGTTCCTTGTATTTTCTAGTTATGGTCATATTTTTTTCGGGGTATAACTAGTTTTCATGGACAAGGTGTTCAATTATTGTGTGTCACCATACAGTACATGTTCGTCAATTGATTATGAAACATCTTACGGGTATTCATATTACTTCAATTAAAGTTTATCTATTGATTTTAACAAAGTTTTCACTGATTCAATTTTTTCCCCTTATTCAAACTTCCTATGTCCTTCCTATTCCTTTTCTAAACTTTGAAAACTTACACTATAGAAGACTATAATGAAATTCACATAAACGTAGAAAGTCTTCAGGATCATTTCCCATGCAAGATATAAAGATGTATACTTCAGCTACCGCATTTAGGACTCATTGTTTTTTTGTTATAAGCGTAGAATGATGTTACTGAAAGGTGAATGAACATTCATTGAATGTTTGCTTTATTTTAGGGTTGAAGCTAAAGGAAAGCCAAAGGACCAGGTTACCGTCCTTTGGAAAAAGGCCTGTAGAAAATTATAACAAAATGTTTTCTTGGTTAACGCCATAGGTATCGCGTCGTGGAACCAGCAGATGGCAGGTGGGTGGACGTCGCCCTGATGGAACTGTATATGGTATGGTAGGAATGGTGGCTCGCTATGAAGCTCACGTAGCAATTGACGAAATAAACAATTACAGGTACGTCACAGCCCATTAATTGAACGGGATACCAATAATTCTTACATAAAAACATGTTATAGATTATTACATAGACTTCGTTACATATGCCTTGCCTTACTATTTTTCCCATATAGTCTCTCTCTCTCTCTCTCTCTCTCTCTCTCTCTCCCCTCTCCCCCTCTCTCTCTCTCTCTCTCTCTCTCATCTCTCTCTCTCTCTCTCTCTCTCTCTCTCTCTCTCTCTCTCTCTCTCTCTCTCTCTCCCCTCTCTCTCTCTCGCTTACCTTCCTTCATCTTATCAACCCTATCAATCTTGCATATCATCATCGTGGTTATGATTGTCAATCGAGATGTGCGAGAATCAGTAGTGGACTTCACTCAACCGTACTTCCTTGAGTCTACCACCCTGGTGTCCCGAGCACCCGAAGAAAAAAGCACGCTCACTTGCGGTCTTCTCCCTTTCTCCTACCCGGTGAGTAACTGTTTAATAAAGATTAAATATATGCATTATATATATATATATATATATATATATATATATAAAATATATATATATATATATATATATATATATATATAATAAAATATATAATATATTATATATAGGGTTGTGGTATGTAGACTCAAATCAAAATAGAAAGGTCCGTGAGGTCCAAGAGATGTGGGCTCGAATCTCTGTTGGGGGAAGCCAATTTTATTTTGTCTTTATTCACGCTATTTCCTCTGAACTCTTGGCTCTGGGGGGGGGATGTTCGTGTACATGTCTTTTACGGCCAGACCTGACATTTTCTTGTTATGACATTATTCTTAAAAAAAGTTTGGGTAACACTTCACACCAGGTACGTGTTTTTTTTGTTCTCCCTATGTGTGATACTAGTTTGACGTTTCTTTGGCCAAATGGCAAAATTGAGGTTTTATGGAATAAAACACTAGCAGACAGCTTTAAACTCAAATGCTACATTTATTTATCATGTTTAGATATAACTAACACATTTTTAGCATGGTTTTAATGACTTAGTTGTGTTTTTAAGCACAAAAAAGCCTTATTTTGCAAAAAAAATCCTAGAAATCGCTTTCAGTAAGAAAGTCACTCAAACTTCGATTGCCTCCTATAGATCTATTATTGCAGATAAAATAACCAGAAAAGGTAAAAATATCCTTATAGAGTCTTTTTATCAAAGCACACTTCACATTCATTATTCGGTGCAGTGTGTGGTGACAGTGAGGGTAAGTATGAACAAAGGTAACCCCTACCCCCAAAAAGCGACTTTAACGAAATTTACACGAGTAGCTCTTACTCCAAAAATTACTGTGACAGAAAGTTGATTTTGGTGTCATTATATATGACATAAGAACATAAGAACATAAGAAAATAAGGAAGCTACAAGAGCCATGAGACCTACACGTGGTAGTTCCTGTCACTTAACACTACCTACATCCACCTTTCATCCCCATCCATGAAATTATCCAGCCTCCCTTTAAAGCTCTCTAATGACTCCGCACTAACTACCTGACGACTGAGTCCATTTCAATCATTGACCACCTATGTGTGAACCAGTTTTTTCCCTATTTCCTTTTCAAATCTACGCTTTTCCAGCTTGAATCCGTTACTTCTTGTTCTACCCTGATTACTAGCCTACTAATAGAACACTATTGAATGACTGAAACAGACTTACTATGCTTTTACTATATGCTTTTGATAACCGTTGAGTTCATTTGCACCATAATTTCTGGCCTCATTGAGTTGACCTAATTTGCATAATTTCAAAATGGCCACCAAACAGCTATGCTGAGGACAATAACAGTTCCGGCATTACTGGTACTCAATTGTTCCCTAATCTGAGCATGGATAATAATAACTATGTTTTCAGAACTAATATAGTTTGATACTGTTGTAAATGCATAAACCAAGCAAAACATTCTTGAAATGGAGAGCACTTGCTGCTATTATTAGCATTTCCTTTCCCTGCCTTTGTTTAATTATTCATATCAAGCAATTGGATATTTACAAGTGCTGGGGACGCTTTCTGGCACTGAAAGAAATTAACACATTTGACTGTAATGGTCCTGCATGGGCATGTCGACATGACACACTTAGTGCATGGATAGGCAACTGTCCAATGTGACTCAAGGGCTTTCCACGATGTTTCAAGTATCAACTGTTCCTTGTCGTGTTTAGAGCCAAAATCCTCTGGCTTCAGTGAGCTGACATTTTCTGGGTCTTGATGAAACTCTAAGGCGTATTTATGTTATATGCCTTATACATTGTGTTATGTTTTGTTTTATGTTATATATCTATATATATATATATATATATTAATATAAAATATATATATATATATATATAATATATTATATATATATAATATATATATATTTTATATATATATAAAATATATATATATATATATATATAATATATATATATATATATATATATATATATATATATATATATTTTATATATATATATATATATATATTATATATATATACATACATACATACATACATACATACATACATACATACATACATACATACATACATAATAATATATAATATTATATATATATATATAATATATATATTTATGTATATATGTAAAAGCTATGCTTGATGTGTGGTAGAAGTCCCTGGCTGGATGGAGGCAGATTATGATTAGAATTTCCCCCTTTGCGTGGTGGACAAACCTTAGCCCGCAAGTCCGAAAATTATTGGCATCACTTGTTGATTTGAGCACCTTCACCAAGTAACACTCTCCATTCCTGATAATTGGCGGGAAAGGAGTTGGTGATCTCCCAAAGTGCTTATGTAATTCCTCTGGTTATGTTTTAAAGCGGCCTTTTTAGTCCCAACTTTGCTGGTGATGTCGCATCCAGCAAGGCTGTTTATGGGTTTAAAAGACTGTACAGAGGTAACATCCAAGCCGGTCAAAGAGAGTATGAAGGGGCACATACCGAGGGGTGTCTCCAGCTCCAGCTCGTACCCACAGCTCCTTTAGTTTATGTTGGAGAAAGTCAGGCATGTGGTAAAGCAGGGCAGCAATTACGTCTGTATCATTGGAAATGACAACACATACTCTGTGTCCATTCCTGAGAGAGTCAAGAACATGAAGGGACATGCGAAGGTCAGCTTCCTCAAATGTAGACTAAAAGTGTGATATTGTGGAGTGGTTCTCCTTGCCATTGTAAATGCTGATGCATTGCCATTCCTCTTCTTCTCTGGTAACCTGTCCAAGTATAGTGAGATATTCCACAGGAGGAGAAATACTTGAACGAAGATGGTTGCAGATCAGTTTTCTAGGAGAATTGTGTTGTTATTTGTGTAAATTGGAGAGTACCTTACATGGAAGACTTCCTTGAAAGTTTGTGGAGCATGTGTACATACACCATACATGATCTGAAATAAACATTGGATTTGCCTGACTTTATGACACAGTTAGGTCATCAGCGGTGATTCCATCCTCCAACTCGGGTTCTTGGTCTTTATCCTTATTAACCTTGCAGGCATTAAATGCGAGACTATAAAGTTAAACAGGTGGCCAAAAAATCTGAGAAGAGGTTCAAGGATTGCTGTACTATTCCAGGCCTCTTTTAAATAATTTTCATCACCAAAACGATCCGTCAAATCAGAATCAACTGACATCAAAGACTTTCTAAGTACTTGAGCACACTCCCGGATAGGGTATGTAGATAGTATTGTGTTTCAGCTAATGATTATTGGGTGACGCTTGCACTGAAGAACAACAATGTTCTGTTCGCTTGTTTTAGTGGAGAGAACTTATTATTTCCCCAAAAATGATTAATAAGGAGTAACTTGGCTTCTTGGTTTGTGATGTTACTTGAAGAGATCTTTTCATTCATACGATTTCGAACATAACTATGTTCCAAACCCTCACCATCGGACAAGCGCATTTCAATCTCTCTTATAACCTCTAACCAGGCTTCCTTCTTTCTGCTCACTGAACCTCCCCTTTGATTTAAATATACACGTTCATACTCCACCAAATATCTATTGATGCACCGTTTATGACACACTAAATCTGCACCATAAACAGAGTTGACGTCTTGCATATCACAGGTTATTCTGTATACATCATTCTGCCAAAAAACTGTTGGCTCTAGGAATTTAGCTGCTCTGTCTTTTTCTGAAATCCGATATTTTTCAAGTACAGCATGACACTTAATTTATCCACATATCACACAAGTCTTTCTATATTGCGACAAAGAACCTTGCCCACTGTGAGGTGCACGAGGAGTGCTTTTTTATCTATAATGATGAAAAAACAGGGACTGCAATAATGTTAACACTTTATCCTGCATTTTCTGTATTTGGGCTGTTAGATTTCCTTGCTTGAATTTTCTGAAGAGCTTTTTGCAAAGTGTAGGTCTTATAGCATTTGATGTTCATGTGATATACAAAATTGTCCTCGTCGATCAATTTTAGTCTTTTGTAAACACAGTCATGGATGACTTCTGCTGCTTCCCTGATTCCCTTCCTTCCAATTTCACTGCTTGAGGTTCCCTGGGCTGATCCCTGGCATATTATACACTGGGAGACATCACAAGTTGTAGCAGATGGTCCAGGCGCAGTTAGCTTCACTATTTCATCAGCCATGCTTTCTCAACAACCTGGATAGAAACAATCCTTCTATACGTATCATTTAAAGAAAAACTATGTCAAATTAAATATTTTGAAATGCTGCTAAATACATATTCAAAACATATATAAGAGCAAATGCTAAATACTAAAGCCATTTCACATTTTCCAGATAAAAATGGCCATCTTTATGCTTTTTCATACATTGACTTTATTCACTTTTACCTACCCTGTATTACGTATAAAAATTAAACATTGCTTGTTTTAATATATCTACTGAGGTTGAAAGTAAAGGATTTGACTTATAATTCACAAAAAATGATATTGCATATTAATTAATATATTAGATTATTTCAAGTAAGAAAGACGAATTTTGTTCAGAAGCATAATAGTATTCTAATTTCTAGAAAACCTAGTATTTCATGACCTTTTGACCTCTGGTGACTCACATATCACATGTTATGTCATGTATTATATATCAATCTGTAGAGCCTCTCAAAGACGAATATTTTGAGTGCTCATTCATTATTTTGATGTGTTTCTGGATGGAGTTATGAAGCGTTGAAATATCCTCAGCCCAAATTTTGAGCCACATTTTGGTCACAATTGCTCAGTAAACAGGCCTGAATTTTTGCAAATGGACCATCAAGCCAAATGTCTACTCTCGTTGTTTTGATAACCTAGATGGGTTACTTCATGAATTAGAGGACAAACGTCGAGTACAAAAAATTATACGGGGACTCCCTCAGCCGATGCATTATTATTACAGGGGATTGGCATAGCCCACGGTCTTATTGATTTTCTCAGAACGAGTATTTGGCGTTGTCGATACCTGTGCAGAAGGACAAAGATCTGGATCTTCAAGTCGATTGTGATCCCTGTCTTACTCTATGGATGTAAGACAGGGACAGTAAATAGCAACTTGAAGAGGCGAATCGATGCCTTTGGTAATAAGTGTCTTCGCAAAATCATGGGGTATCGCTGGGATGATTACGTGTCAAGTCAGCGATTGCACCGTGAGACTGAATCGAGGCTTATTACCTGCATCAAAAGTCAAAGGTCAAAAGGTCATGAAATACTAGGTTTTCTAGAAATGTGAGTACTATTATGCTACTGAGCAAAATTTGTCTTTCTTACTCGAATGCAATATTATCTTTGTCCGTCCGTCAGCGCCAACTTCGGCTATACGGGCATGTGGCACGCTACCCTGAAACCGATCCTTCCTACCGGATTGTAATTGTATCTGTGAGAGATAATCCAGCGTGGAGGAGGCCAAGGGGGCGCCCACAAGGCTCGTGGATGGGCAAGTTGAGGTTTCCTGTCCAGAGTTGTTTGGTATGGGAAGGGAGCCTGCATGGGGACTCGCGCGTGGTGACCACCAGGAGTGGGGTCATAGGGTGGGCGAGGCAAAGCGTCCCCCGGCGTATGCCCCCAAATGATATATTGATTGATACTATGATTAAATATATATATATATATATATATATATATATATATATATATATATATATCATTGGGGGCATAGGCCGGGGGGCGCGTCGCCTCACCCAGCCTACGAAGACACTCCCGGGGGTCACTTCGCGCGAGTTCAGATCCTGAACAGGAGCCTGAACTCACATTCAGGCTCCCTTCCCATACCAAGCAACTCTCGAGAGGAAGCATCAACTTAATTGCCCCACTGCCCCAGCCACGAGCCTTGTGGGCGCCCCTTGGCCTCCTCCACGCCGGATTGTCTCTTATTATAATTATATGCAACCCGGTGGGAACCCGATTTTACGGGTTCCTACTGTGGATCTGCGTCTAACTATTGCACTATCTTCTGTACGTTTATCTCTGTCTCCTGTACAGTATCCTGTGGATTGCTGTCTGACTCTTATTCTGTCTGCACACTCTTATGTGGTCTTCTTTCAGGGTCCTGCTTTTATGATGTGTGTTTGTTGAATCTACAGAGGGCATATATTTTTTTGTCATTTTTATATTTTTTGGGCTTGAAAAGAGAGAGAGAGAGAGAAGAGAGAGAGAGAGAGGAGAAGAGAGAGAGAGAGAGAAAAGAGAGAGAGAGAAGAGAGAGAGAGAGAGAGAGAGAGAGAGAGAGAGAGAGAGAGAGAGAGAGAGAGAGAGAGAGAGAGAGAGAGCTATGGACAACGACTGAATCATTATAACGTAGGTATCCACGATACATAAAACGAATTTCAATGCCTCTGTTATTGAATAGATGCAGCTATTTGTATTTTTCTTTCTAGACTACTAAACTCTGCCGGTAACAACATCTTAATTCACCTCCTTGGTTACAGCTCTGGGCGCTGCTAATCGTGGTGACCCTCCTTATGGGTCCTCTTGGATTTTTGTTTAACCATGGTGGCGAATACTTCATTCAAGACACTGATGAAGGTGACAAGAACTCTCGTCAAATGAAAAAGAAGAGTACTCCATTATCCGGCAGGATTGCTCCTATTCTGCACAAATATTCAGTATATACAGTATGCTGGTACAGCTTTAACATGTTTAGAAGTGTGGTGGTTCAAGGCAATCAAGTGGCAGCCAAATCGTGGCCTATAAGGTTGCTACTCTTCTCCTGGTTCGCATTCTGTGTCATTCTGTACGTAAGTCTCCCTCTTGTTTTCTCTCTCTTTTTTTTCTCTCTCTCTCCTCTCTCTCTCTCTCTCTCTCTCTCTCTCTCTCTCTCTCTCTCTCTCCTCTCTCTCTCTCTCTCTCTCTCTCTCTCTCTCTCTCTTCTCTCTCGCTCTCTCTCTCTCTCTCTCTCTCTCCCTCTCTCTCTCTCTCTCTCTCTCTCTCTCCCCTGTAAGAAAAATAAACATATACACATGGACACGGCACTACCACCATCATTAATGTCTCATTGCTGTTTAGTATTTATTTTTATTGTTATCATTTATACAACACATGTTATTCCTTCCTAGTATTTCCCACTGAAATGTTGACTTTACTACGTGGTGCAGTCAGCAATAATTATCTTTTTCTGTGTGTGTGTGTGTGTGTGTGTGTGTGTGTGTGTGTGTTGTGTGTTGTGTGGTGTGTGTGTGTGTGTGTGGTGTGTGTGTGTGTGTGTGTGTGTGTGTGTGTGGTGTGTGTGTGTGTGTGTGTGCGTGTGTGTGTGTGTGTGTGTGTGTGTTTAAAAGTGTTAAAAATTGATTGGGCAAGGACACACCCTTGCCTCACTCCTGTATTCATGGGTAAAACAGCTGGATACACCTCCCCTACACTTCACAACACTCTCAGTCCCAGAGCACAGGCCAGTCATCAAACCAATAGTCCTTGCAGGAATCCCGCGAATTTGCAGAAGATCCCAGAGTGACTCACGATGCACTGAGTCAAACGCCTTCTTGAGATCATTTGCTGTAAACATTTGCTGCAAGCATCCCCTGCTGAAACTCATATCGGCGTTCCACTAGGACACGAAGCGCTCGAATACGGTCCGCTGCTGACTTACCAGGCGTGAACCCAGACGGCTGAGGTCTGTGATGCTTCAGCAGATGACTACGGATCCGTGTCATATATATATATATATATATATATTCTTTTTCTTCTGGGCCTATAGCGCCTGTAGGCAGTGACCTCCAGGGGTGGGGTGGTAGGCCCTGGAGGCTCACTTGAGGGCTTTGATGATTGGCCCTCTCCCGTGGTGGCGCAGGCAGGATCTTTATAGTGACGCCTGTGATTAGAGGCTCATGCCGCCCCCCTGTGTCCTCCGATGCACTCGCAATCGAAGGTAGAGTTAATGGGCAGGGCATGTGGGTGTTCTTAGGCCACTCGACGGTGCAGAAATATTTTAAGTGGATGTATGGGTTTCACCCGGGATCGAACTCGGGTCTTCGAGAACGCTACCCGAGGACTTATAACCACTCTGCTACCGCCTCTTCAAGATGGGCAAGCACCTTGCCTAGCACGCTGAGTAGTGTAATACAGCGGTAATGGACCCTACCCATAACTACGTCACGGTTTGTTTACATCGGTGCATTGTGGGGATAAGGCGGGGTCGCCGCGGGTGGACCTACGAAGGGAAAACTACGGCGATGGAAGAATTTAGAGTTATTTTGCGCGAAATTGATATTCCAGGTGCTATATTACTGTGCTCTGTTCTCGCTGAAACACTATAGAGAAGCCCTGAGGTAAGGGCTGATGTGCAGAGGCTTCTAAACCAAGAAAACAGGTCATAACAGAGCCTCGTCAAAAGGTAAGCAACGGGTAGGTACGAAATGTGTCCCTACCACTTGCTTACTTCTTAATGAGACTCTGCTGTGACTGTTTTCCTGGTTTAGAAGCCTTTGCACATCAATCATCCCTCAGGTCTTCTCTATTTTTGTCAGCGAGCACGGAAATATAGCACCTGGAATATCATTTCGACCGCAACAACTCGAATTTTTTTCATCGTCGTAGGCTTCTCTTTGTAGGTTGTACATATTCAGGGTTATGATTGAATTAAATACCTTATTAATTGATTCCTTTTGGTTGTCTTTCCTCATAATGGGTAGTGGTACATCAGGGTTTTAAAGTGTTACTTGACGAGCCAATGCATACTCTTGGTCTATACCACGGTTACCGGTCTTTCCCGCCCCCACGTCAATTCGCCCCAAGACATTTCGCCCACATGTAAGATCATTCGCCAACATGTAAGAGTCAATTCGCCCACACGTTTCCATGTCACGGAGTCATGGAGTCCAATCTTCCTCTAGCAGAAATGGAATGAACCATTTGGCGAAATGACGGAAAATTTCTTCTAGTGGTTGCCCATACTCGCCCACTTCCCCCAAACAAGTTTGGGGACCTGTGGGAATGCGGGTTTTGGGGTGGGGAACAAATTATGCGTCGGAAACACGTAATTAAGAGTTGTGTAGAGGGGTAAAATTTCCTAATCTGGGTTTAATTTCCTTTATGTCTAGAAAAAATTGCCTAACCAAAATAACCTAACCTAACCCTAGCAGGGGCTTGACCCACCGATAACCTAACCTAAGAAAACCTAACCTAACCAAATCTAACCTAACAAAATCTAACCTAACCTACCCAAATCTAATTACCCTAAACCTAACCTAAAAAAATCTAACCTAACCTCCTAGCGAGGGGGTGGGGGGTTCTCGACACACTAAACAAATATAACCTAACCTCCTAGCTCCTAGACTCCATATGTGGGCGAAATGACTCCATAGTGTGGGCGAATTGACCTGTGGGCGAAATGACTCCATGGTGTGGCGAAATGGCATGTGGGCGAAATGACCGGAACCTGTACAACATCACCAACCTTTGCTTTGTTTTATCTTATTACACCATCCATAAACAAGTAGCATAACCACGGTGACATTACCCATCCTTACCTCATGGTACCTGAGGTAAGGATGTGTAAGGGATATTTTTATCCCTACACAAATCGGGAAAACTCGCTGACGGAAATGGTTAGGTTGGGATTTTGCTTTGATTTATCTTATTACTCCACCCAAAAACAAGTTGCAAAACCATGACATTACCCATCCTTCCCAACCCCCCCCAACCTCCCCGCTAGGGGGTTTGGGTTATATTTGTTTAGTGTGTCGAAAACCCCTCCCAACCCCCCCGCTGGGAGGTTAGGTTAGATTTGGTTAGGTTAGGTTAGGTTAGGTTAGGTTAGATTTTGTTAGGTTAGGATAGGTTAGATTTTGTTAGGTTAGGTTAGGTTAGGTTAGGTTAGATTTTGTTAGGTTAGGATAGGTTAGATTTGGTTAGGTTAGGTTAGGTTATCGGTGGGTCAAGCCCCTGCTAGGGTAGCTTAATTTTGATTAGGTTAGGTTTATTTGATTGCAATTTTCTCTAGCCCATAAGGAAATTACCCTAGATCTAGGGAAATTTTACCCCCTACACAACTCTTTAATTACGTGTTTCCGACGCAAAATTTTTCCCCCCCCCAAACCCCGCTTTCCCCACAGGCCCCCCAAACTTGTTTGGGGAAAATGGGCGAGTATGGTCAAACACAGAAATTTACCGTAATTTCGCCAAGGTGGTTCATTCCATTTCTGCTGAGGAAGATATGTGACTCCATGCTCCGTGACATGGATCGTGTGGGCGAATTGACTTTAGAGTGGGCGAAATTGACTCTTACATGTGGGCGAATGACTCTTACATAGGGCGAATGTCTTGTGGGCGATGACGTGTGGGGGAAATGACCGGTACCGTGGTAGACTCAAGTATGCATTGGCTCGTCAAGTAACACTTAAAACCCTGATGTACCACTACTTATTATGAGGAAAGACAACAAAAAGGAACTCAATTAATAAGGTATTTTAAATTCAATCATAACCATGAATATGTACAACCTACAAAGAGAAGCCCACGACGAGAAAAAAATTCGAGTTGTTGCGGTCGAAATTGATATTCCCAGGTGCTATATTTCCGTGCTCGCTGACAACATAGAGAAACCTGAGGTGATGATTTATGGCAAAGCTTCTAAACCAGGAAAACAGTCACAGCAGAGTCTCATTAAGAAGTAAGCAAGTGGTAGGGGCACATTACGTACCTACCGTTGCTTACCTTTTGACGAGCTCTGTTATGACTCTGTTTTCTTAGTTTTGAAAACCCCTGCACATCAGCCATTACCTCAGGTCTTCTCTATAGTGTTGTCAGCGAGAACAGAGCACAGTAAAATAGCACCCGGAATATCAATTTCGCGCAAAATAACTCTAAATTCTTCCATCGCCGTAGTTTTCCCTTCGTAGGTCCCCCCCGCGGCGACCCCGCCTTATCCCCACAATGCACCGATGTAAACAAACCGTGACGTAGTTATGTCTGGGGGCCCCTTGTTTTCAGTCCTGAGTCCCCTTTCCCTTCCCGATAGGGACGACCCCGCCTTTTTTTTCCAGTCAGAGGGAATTATACCTGATTGCCATACGGCAGTTAAGACAGCATGCAACCCGCGCGGAACACTGTCTTACCCCCAGCTTTGAGGTGCTCCGCACTGATATTACAAACACCAGCTGCCTTTCCACCTCTCAATTTTGCTACTGCCTCTCTGACTTCGTCAAGAGAGGGTGCGGTTTCGTCAATGGGAGGATCGTTACATCTGCACATCCATGTCCGACACGAAACGCTTATTTGATGCTCGGATAGCACTCGCCTGAGATGGAGACTTGGAACGGGGCTTCTTCAGGGCTCGGTAGGCGGGTCGGAGGTCATTAGTGTTGAAATGGCCCTTGACATCCTCAGCGAGACTCCCGACATACCTCTCCTTGTTTCTCCCCAAGAGGGTTCTAGTCCTGTGTGACAGCCCTGAACGGGTCCTGATTCCCAGCCAGCCTGGCATCGCGACTCTCCTCGATATTCTCCAGCGTCTCCGTCGAGACAAAACCACGCCTTGATCTCGGGCGCTCCCCAATATACTCCTTGGTAGCCTGGAGAGTTCACGTTTAAAGGAATCCCAGAGTTCTACAGGGTCATCGAGGGCACCGAGCACATTGAACCGATTTCAGACTGCCACCGCGTACTCATGGGCACATGTCTAGTCCTTCAGCTTCTCAAGATGAAACACAGTATGATTACCTAAATAATAAGATAAATAATCATAAGTAAGTAATAATGTTAATCAATCAAATATATAAAATCTGCGTTTTTCAATGAACTGAGTTGCGTTACATTATCAAGTATGATAGTTGAAGTAATGCAAGTGTGTGTGATAATTTTTGTATTCAAATGTATTTTTTTAGAATAATTATCATAAATGGCAGAAGAGCTTAGTGATTGGCATTTTTATCATTATTATCATTACAAGTATTATCATAGTAAATCATCAATATCTTTATAATTATCATTGGTATTTACATTATTAGCATTCGGTGGTTTAGTAGTTAGCACGCTCAGCTCACAACTTTGAGGTCCTAAATGACATGGGTTTGATTCCTCGGTCGGTCAGAGACAAAATGTCCTTGTATCTTCTCACAATATGGCCTGGTGGTATTCACTTCGATGCTCACGAGCTGCCTGCTCATCTGATTATAAAAATAATAATAATGATCAATTATAATTACGATAATAATAATGATAAGAATGTTAGTAATTATAGTATTGACGATACTTACAAAAATTATGATAATAGTAATAATACTGATAATAACAATTATTGTAATCAAAATAATAATAATAATAATAATAATAATAATAATAATAATAATAATAATAATAATAATATTAATAATAATAATGTAACAGTACCTGGTTGGATTCGAACCCGAGCACAGGTCTTATAATAATAATAATGATATTAATAATAATATTAATTATAATAATAATAATAATAATAATAATAATAAAAAGAAGAAGAAAACAAAAAAGTACCTCAAGGTTAAAAAATTTAGACAAAGTATTTCTACCTGGCACTACCCGACCTCACTCGGTGGCCGTAGGATACAGTCACGCTTCCTCCACCGAGTGAAGTCGAGTAGGCCGAGTAGGTCGATATAGGTTGAGTATAACTATAGTATAACTACTTTCTCTTCTGCTTCTGCACCTTTAGGTGGCGAGGTGGGTACAGACGCCCGCATGCAGGTTCAATTTATGTATGTGGCAATGAAATACTTGTCTTATTTGAAGTTATTGGGATATTTATCAATTTTTTTTTTCGGATTATTTTTCCGTACCTTTGAGCCCATAAAGCCTAAATGCTGTATTTTTCTCTTGAGGGCTCAGAAATTTGGCCGTGTACGGTTTCATTTGAGGGCTGTAATGGTTGACCCTTGCCTTCGTCGGCGCAAACATGATTTTTATAGTGACGATTGTGATTATTGTTAGCTCATGTCGCCGCCCAGTGTCCCTCCGATGCAATTTGGGGGGTTGATGAACGTCATATGAATAGTCTCCGGTCACTCTGCGATTACAGACTATTTAGTAGTCCAAGTAGGTCCAGGCGGCATTTGCAATCGGAAACCCGAGCTCTCCGCATCCAAACTCTAACTACTCGGCCAACACCTTATAGTCTAACACTTTTTGTTCTCATTATAATCGTTATCAATATCATTATTGTCATTTTTACAGTTAGTTCAGTGTCACTTTTATTTCGTTATTGTTGTCAGCAGCGCTCTGATGTTTAGTTTACGTCATCATGAAGATGATAAAAAAATCTTAATACACACAAAAAATCATTGTTAATGATATCATTATTATAGTTATCATTTATATTATTAGTATTATTACTATTAGCCAACAGGTGGTGTAGTAGTCAGCACGCTTGGCTTACATTATGAGGTACGTAAGATTGAAAAGAACGTGGAGTCAATAGAGAGTTTTAAAAAAAGGCTAGACAGCTTTGTGGATGGGATGAAATGGCTGTAGGGGTTGTTAAAGTGCATTAGCTGCATAGTAAT
>JACEEZ010012344.1:0-25714 GCA_016584305.1 Chionoecetes opilio | reverse complement strand
CCGGGCTGGGAGAAAAAAAATATAAAAGTCAATTAGAATAATACCAAGTGAACAGTAAAGAGTTGAATAATTATAATTAGAAAATATTAACGAGTGTCATCAGTTCCAACTTACATATTTTCTTAAATCTTTTGTTTTTGTTCATTCATATATTTTTCCCACTTAATGTGGGTGGTGGCAGCGGAGTAACCAGGACTGTAGAGTACACCCCAAGGTGGGCACTACATAATGGTAACAAAGGTGTAGATGGTCATTTTGACCACTACACTCGTATAATGGGACCTTCCTGTATTGTATTAAACTACAGTTTTACCGTTGTAGATAAAGATTTAAGTAGAGATATTTCCAGTGTAACGCGGGAAAATGAGTCAAAACTGGGGACTCACGATTGACGAAAAAGTTTATACTGAGTGGTAAGAGTAAAGTAATATACATATAGCCATTTATTACATAATAATTTTTCTTCACTCCTCAGTCCCAATTCATTTGGATATAGGTTTCCGGCCATATGTTTATGGTCCCGTAGTCACTGGTGACATCACGGGAAGAAGGTAAGAGAGAAGGCAGATAGCCGCTCTCGCTCTCTCAAGCCGCCCCCCGAGTGGACTGGTCGTGTGGAGGAGTGGTCCTGATAACCCTTTACAAAGGTATGTGAGTGGCGGTGTACTTATAAGGATATCTGGTGCATTGATAGTTCATGACAGACTTGTAACTTGTGATATGTTATCAGGGTCTGGTTCCTGGGGAAGTGAGCTGAGCGGAGTGCTGGCTGATACCCTGACTTGACACACGTGTTTGATGGCGGTGAGACCTGTGTCCCGCTGAGTGGAGCAGAGTTGGTGACCAGCCTGGGACACCAGTATATAGAGCTAAGGCCCTGTTATAGCTCCTTTGTTTATTCATGTAGATAGGTATAGTACCTAGTAACTGAGTATAGGAACTTTTGTGCCTGTGTTAAGCCGGATGAGAAGTTAGTCGTACGGGTATAATTATTATATTTAGTGTTTTCGGTGAAACCATAGGAGTTGTGATGTGATTACTGATCGTGATGATTATAAAGAAACCCTGTTAACGAGTGTTCATTAAGCCCAGTTATCCTCATATATTTCTGAATCTTTAGATTTTCCCCCCCACTTATTGTGGGTGGTGGCAGCGTAATCGCCAGGTTTGTGGAGCCCTTCAAATTAACATCTAGCCAAAAGGGGGGGCACAACACCAGGAATAGGCTAGTAATTCCCATAGACTTTATCGGTTATATATTTTTTTTCTATTTTCGGCCTTATGTAATCCCAGAAAGTGTTGTACTGGATATATTTTACGTCATCCACATAATATACTATCAGTACAAAACTCTTTTCCTTTTTGGTAAATTCTAGTGTTTGCCCTACCTCCACTTCCCCCAAAAATTTGGGGGGGCCCTGTGGGAATCCGGGGTTTTTTTGGGGGGGGAACAAATTATGCGTCGGAAACACTTTAATTTAAGAGTTGCGTAGGGGGGCTAAAAATTCCCTAGACAGGAAATTCCTTTATTACAGAATTTAAACCCCAAAACCTAACGGAGGTTTGGGACCCCCCCCAAACCAACCAAACCCAAACTACCTAATCTAAAACCTAACCAAATCTAACCATTCTAACCAAACCCAAATCAAAACCCTAACCAAAAACTAAGAAATTAAACCTAATACCCTAACCTAATAAAAAATCTAACCAAACCTAAACAAATCAAAAATAACCCCTAGCTAGGGGGTTTGGGGGGGGGGTTCGGAAAATTCGGTCACATTCTTGGGTTGAGGTTCACAAGCTCTGGCCCGGGAAGAAATCCAATTTATTTTCCCTAGACTAGTGTTTTTTTCAGCCCCCCTAACAAAAAAAAAACTACGGGGTTTTGCGGGTTTTTTTTACCCCACCAAAATCCCGCACGCCGGGTCCTCAAGTTTTTTTGTGGGAGGGGGGGTGTGGGGGGCAAACCTAGAATAAACCCCCATTTCCCCCCCCCAAAAACCCCGTTCCCGAGGGGTCCCCAGGTTTGTTATGGGGGGGTAACTGAAAAAATGAGGCTTTTTCCGACGATTTTTTAATTTTACCACATTCAGTAGTACTTTTCTAGGTTTGTATACCCCCTCTCCCAAAAAAACAAGTTGGGGGACCTGGGGGAATGCGGAATTTTTGGCTGGGGGTACAAAATATGTGTCGAACCACATATTTTTTGATTTGGGGGTTTTGAAAAAATTCCCTAGATCTAGGGAAAATTCTGGTTTTTTCGAGTCCAGGAAAAAGTATGAACCTGACGATCCTACAGAATGATGACCAAATTGTCGAGAACTCCCCCAACCCCCTCCCCTAGGGGTTAGTAGATTTTTTTAACCCGTCGGGTGTGCCTAATTTTTGGTCGTTGCCCCTACCCCAGTGCCAGCCAATTTTTTTTTTTTTTTTTTTTTGTGGTCTATGGTTAAAAAACTAAAAATTTAAAAAAAAATCTTAACAAATTTATTTTTCATGTCAAAATCGTATGAAAATGTTTGCTAATTTGGATTTTTATCCCTAGAGTTTATTGTTTGAGTGTGATGCATGACTAATTTCAACCTTTAAATATACAGACTGCAAAAAAAATTTTCATAATCTAATAATCATTTTTAATTTGGAATATTTGTGAGGGGGTGTCGGGACAGCGGGGGGGAAGGGGGAGGAAGGGGGTTTGACCCTTGGGGATAAGAGGCCCCGCACCACCACTCTCGTCGCTTGTTTGAGGTGGCTTTCCCGTAACGATTTGCGTTGCTTGGTCATGGGCTGGCCAGCCCCTGTGGACACGATGATGTCTGGGGTTTTGTTTTAAATCCCTTCACATGCCTTTAAGGTGGAGGGACGCAAGATGCACGCAAGAGCCTTTTTGGTAAACATCGTACACCATCTTGCATGGGCGAGGGTACTTTACTCTCCCCACCACTCGACGATGGTTCGTGATTTCAGTAGTAGGGCATCACAAGAGTCGTCAGAAACAAAGACTTTAGGTTCTCCCTAAAAACTTTTTAACCAACTCAGTCTGTCAAAAATTTGCTTTTTAGAAGAGAATTAATAGCGCTCGTGGGGTGACAAAACATACTGAAACACCCCAATCTTTATCCCTATAGTCACTACGCAACCCCTTTGGATTCGTTTAACCAAACAATTGAGTCGAGTCGAGTCAATTCGAATCACAACGAGTCTTCACTTCAACAATTATCTCCTTGATCGACTCAACTCGATTTGGGCCGACCCGCTTGGTGTAAATGCAGCCCTTTTCCACAGCTATATGTGCCACATCGCTCAAAGAGTAGTGGAACCCTATGTGGAAATGGAAAATTATAAGGATTTGTTTTGCCAAAATAAATTCTTAAAATGCCGAGTAAATCTACGTCGCTGGCAGGGGGTGATACCCCAGACCCCGAGAGAAGGCCTGATACATCGCCCCGACGTCAACCAGTCGACCCCCCCGCTCCGTCCCGACAAGTTTTACCTAGGTACCTAATATAAAGTTTATCAGATAAAAGATATATGTTATCTTCGGAAAGTTGTTCTATAATATTATCAAATAAAAATCGTAAAACACCAAAAGAAATGCCATTATGAGACTTTTTAAGAATATGCATTAACTAAACTTTTGCCCTTTAATATTTGCTCGAAAAATTTTTTCATGGGAAAACAATAGAAGCGGGAAATTTAATAGCTTTCCTTGTATATTTCGTTTTTGTCATAAAAGAAATTTGCAGAGCTAAATTAGTGTTAACTAAATATTAAAAAATATGAAAAAATTTGGGTAATTTTTTACCCAAATATGTTATCAGTATAAAAAATATACTGTTATCTTTGGGAAAGTTTGTTCATAATATATCAAAAAAAAAACTGTAAAACACCAAAAGAAATGCCTTATGAGACTTTCAAGGAATATGCATTAAATTAAACTCTTCGCCTTTTAAAATATTTGCGTGAAAACCCTTTACATGGAGAACATCAATAGAAGCGGAACCGCATTGCTTTCCATTGAATATTTCCTTTTCTGATAAAAGAATTGAACCATATGTAAATTAGCGTTAACTAAATAAATAACCTCATCAATCGGGAAAAATTAACCCGATTTCATGATTTATTTACTTAGTTAACGTAATTATGTATGGTTCTAATTCATTTATCAGAAAAGGAAATATATCAATGGAAAGCTAATGCGATTCCTTCTATTGATGTTCTCCACGTAAAAAGTTTTCACGCAAAAATTTTAAAAGGCGAAGAGTTTAATTTAATGCATATTTCTTGAAAGTCCTAATGGCATTTCTTTTGTGTTTTACGGTTTTTATTCGATAAATATAGAACAAAAAATTTCAAAGATAACAGTATATCTTTATTTCTGATAAACATATATTAGGTAGGAAATTACCGATTTCATGATTTTTATATTTTGTTAATGCTTTAAATTTTTGCATTACTGCTAATTCATTTACGACTAAACGAAATATATCAATGGAAGCTAATTAAATTCCGTTCTATTGATATTCTCCATGTAAAAAGTTTTCGAGCAAGATATTAAATGGTAAAGAGTTTAAGTTAATGCATATTTCTTGAAAGTCTCATAATTGCATTTCTTTTGTGTGTTTTACGATTTTTTATTTGATAATATTATAGAACAAACATTCCCGAAGATAACAGTATATCTTTTATACTGATAAACATTATATTAGGTACCTAGGTAAACTTGTACGGGGAGCGGAGCGGGTGGGATCGACATGGTGTGACGTCACGGGCGATGTATCAGGCCTTGTTCTCTCGTGGCCACGGTGATACGCCCTGCCGACGTAGATCTACGTCGCTAGCACTCGACGGGTTAGAGTTAGATTAGATTTGGTTAGGTTAGGGTAGGTTCTATTTGGGTAGGTTAGGGTAGGTTATATTTAGGTAGGTTAGGTTAGGTTAGATTTGGTTAGGTTAGGTTAGGTTAGATTTGGTTAGGTTAGGATAGGTTAGATTTGGTTAGGTTAGGTTAGGTTAGATTTGGTTAGGTTAGCTTAGGTTAGATTTGGTTAGGTTAAGTTATCGGTGGGTCAAGCCCCCGCTAGGTTAGGTTACTTTTGGTTAGGCAAATTTCTCTAGATATGAGGAAATTACCCTAGATCTAGGGAATTTTACCCTCCCCCCCCCTACACAACTCTTCAATTACGTGTTTCCGATGCATCATTTGTTCCCCGACCGAAAACCCCGCATTCCACAGCTTCCCAAACTTGTTGGGGGAAGTGGGAGAGTATGGGCATTGGGCAAACACTAGAACTTTACTCTCTCGTCTACCGTCTCGTCCCGGCACAAACCAGGGAACTCTCACTGTTGGTGGAAACACTCGCCGACGTGGAAATGTTGATAAATTGTACTTTCAACCAGTTATTGAGTACGAGGTCAAAAGTATTATTTTCCATGTATTTTGATGTGTAAGGTAAGAATGATGGGTAAAGTTCTAGTGTTTGCCCATACTCTCCCACTTCCCCCAAACAAGTTTGGGAAGCTGTGGGAATGCGGGGTTTTCGGGTGGGGAACAAATTATGCGTCGGAAACACGTAATTAAAGAGTTGTGTAGGGGGGGGGGAATTCCCTAGATCTAGGGTAATTTCCTTATATCTACAGAAATTTGCCTAACCAAAATTAACCTAACCTAGCCAAATTTAACCTAGCCTAACGGGGGGCTTGACCCACTGATAACCTAACCTAACCAAATCTAACCTAAGCTAACCTAACCAAATCTAACCTAACCTAAACTAAGCAAATCTAAACCTAACCTACCCTAACCTAATCAAATCTAACCTAACTAAACAGATCTAACCTAACCTCCTAGCGGGGGTGTGGGGGGATCTCAACACTTCGGTCATCATTCTGTGGGATCATCAGGTTCACACGTCTCTGGACTCCGAAGAAATCCAATTATTTTCCTAGATCTAGGGAATTTTTCACACCCCTACTAAAAAAAACTATGTGGTTGCGACGTATATTTGTACCCCAGCCAAATATCCCGCATCCCCAAGTCCCAAAGCTTGTTTTGTGGAAAGGGGGAGGTTATAATGACGAGAGTTTCACGGTCGTTTTCAGAGACACCAAATATTTTTCTTGGCCTACAATAGGTGCTTGTTCTAATGGTGTTAGTTTTATTTTGCGCAAAAAAAAAAAAAAAAAAAAAAAAAAGTATATTTTGTGGTTAAAGTTAGGTTAGGTTTCTTTAAAACCTATAAGGTTAGGTCAGGTTAGGTTTCATTAAAACATAAGGTTAGGTTAGGTTTAATTTTTTTTTTGGTTTGCGCAAAATAAAATAAGCACCATTTAGAACAAGCACCTATTGTAGGCCATGAAAAAATAGGGAAATACTTTGGAACTCAACCTTCCGCCTTTGACTGAAATGAACTACTGCACTGTATTGTATGCTTATTGTACTTCACATCTGTAAAGGTTCCAGCGTGCGCTCGGCCTTGGTTAACCCACACGGCCGCCATGAAATATGAGGTGCCTCAAAAAATTCTAAGTCCAGTCAAATCCACTCCCGAGCGCTTCCTAGCTAGACTGAGCTCCACAGTACACCATGACTACAGCTAGATAAGTAGTCCCTGTGTAAGGAACACGTAGTTTGCATGAATTATTGCATATATGGATATGAAATGCTCTAAATTCGTACCACATCAACCTTTCTGATATATTTAAGCATATATATGCATAATAATCATATAGGGGAATATATTGGTTTCTAATAAATACTCGCGAGTATTTATTAGTGACGAGTGACGTCACGTATGGCGGAGGGTTCAACTGTTCACTCGGTTCACTTCACTCACTGGCGGTCACGGGCACAGAAGGTTGTGGTGATGGTGACTTGTAGCTACGTACTGCAATTTTATTAGGAGTGTAATAACAAGAAACCAAAGGACTTTGTGTGTGCGCCACAAAATCATTTTGTAAACGAAAGGTTATTGCACTTGATAAACCTGCCACATTGGACTTTAATAGAAAATCAGTAGAAAATAGTTGTTGTTGATAACTACCACTTAATAGGTAGTTATACAAATCACCCCATCCCGTAGCCTTTATAAACATTGGTACCCGCCATTTGCCGGCCGTCACGGTGTATCTCAACTTTAAAGGTAAGTTGAAAGGACTACACAGCGCGCCAAAGCTTTGTTCGCGACATCATAACACAGCGCTTCCATACGGGAATTCAGAAAATGTACTCTATGGCAGCCTACTGTCTTCCGAGAGAGATATCTACTTATGGCAGCTTGTTTAAGGCACGGGCAGCCATCAAGACCGTTGAGGAATGTTCAGATGCCACTTGTAAATTTTTATAGACGAAGCATTTAAAAAAGAATCGCCTTCCTTCCCGCGAGTAATTTGAACAGACGCGCATTGGTATAGCTATCATTATTTGCATAATGAGTGGCAAGAAAGACCTAACAAAGGAGCAAATTAAAGTTTTGTATCTCTACACAAGGCAGAGAGGCCAGTGGAAGAAAATCAAGGATTGTGGAGTTACGAGGAGATGTGTGCATAAGTGGGTGGAAAGTTTCACGGTGGGTTGGCGGTGTCGCGACAGCCGCGACACCAGAACATTATAAGGGGCCAGGGCGAGGATGTAAAAGTCATATCGCAATATTTTTTTGCTCTTAAATTTGAGGATGGGCATCCACTTGACGTTTCATGACATTTAGGGTGCTTGCTGAGGTTTTCCCATCCTCGCCCTGGCCACTTATTAATGTTTTGGTGTCGCGGCTGTCGCGACACCCCCAACCAACCGTAAAACTTTCCACCCACTTATGCACACATCTCCTCGAACATCCACAATCCTTGATATTTCTTCCACTGGCCTTTCTGCCTTGTGTAGAGATACAATAATTTTAATTTGCTCCTTGTTAGGTCTTTCTTGCCACTCATTATGCAAAATAATGATATTTATACCAATGCGTGTCTGTTAAAATTTTTACTCGCGGAAAGTTAGGCGATACTTTTTTTAAATGCTTCGTCCATAATTGACAAGTGGCATCTGAATATTCCTCAACGGTCTTGTGGACTGCCCGTGCCTTAAAAAAGCTGCCATATGTAAGTATCTCTCTCGGAAGGACAGTAGGCTGCCATAGAGTACATTTCTGAATTTCCCGTATGGAAGCGCTGTGTTATGATGTCGCGAACAATGCTTTGGCACGCTTGTGTATTTACTATATATACAGTGTTTAATGATGTGATTATGATGTAGGGTTACATTGAGGCTTTAAATGCAGGGTGATAATTTTTCTGGGGATTTCCTTAGATGGCTAGCGATTTTTCCCCAGATATCAATTTTTTTTTTTTTTTTTTTTTTTTTTTAATCCCTTTTCTTTTTCAAGTCGTATCACAACTAAGGTTAGGTTAGCAACTTGTAGGGGGTTTTTAGTAAGGTTATGTTAGTTACTTTTAGGGGGTTATAGTGAGGTTAAGTTAATTACTTTTAAGGGGTTATAGTTAGGTTAGGTTAGTTACTTTTAAGGGGTTTTTAGTTAGGTTAGGTTAGTTACTTTAAAGGGGTTATAGTGAGGTTAAGTTAGTAACTTTTCGAGGGTTATAGTGAAGTTAAGTTAGTAACTTTTTGGGGGTTATAGTGGTATCCGTTGATTTGGCCGCCAGTGGAAACAGGCCCCCTAGAGTAGCATGCATACCCAGCAGGACAGGATACTTTGTAGTTAGGTTAGGTTAGGTTACTTTGTGGTTAAGGTTTGGGTTTGGGTCGGTTAGGTATACTTTGTGGTTAAGGTTAGGTTAGGTTAGGTTAGGTATACTTTGTGGTTAAGGTTAGGTTTGGTAGGTTAGGTTAGGGTTTGGTTAGGTATACTCTGTGGTTAAGGTTAGGTATACTTTGTGGTTAAGGTTAGGTTAAGTTAGGTTAGGTATACTTTGTGGTTAAGTTGGGTTAGGTAGGTATACTTTGTGGTTTAAGGTTAGGTTAGGTTAGGTTAGGTTAGGTATACTTTGTGGTTAAGGTTAGGTTAGGTTAGGTTAGGTATACTTTGTGGTTAAGGTTAGGTTAGGTTAGGTTAGGTATACTCTGTGGTTAAGGTTAGGTTAGGTTAAGTATACTTGTGGTTAAGGTTTTAGGTTTAGGTTAGGTTAGGTTAGGTTAGGTTAGGTTTAGGTATACTTTGTGGTTAAGGTTAGGTTAGGGTCGGTTTTGGTATACTTTGTGGTTAAGGTTAGGTTAGGTTAGGTTAGGTATACTTTGTGGTTAAGGTTGGTTAGGTTAGGTTAGGTTAGGTTAGGTTAGGTTAGGTTAGGATACTCGTGGTTAAAGGGAGGTATTTCTTTGTGGTTAAGGTTTAGGTTAAGTTAGGTTAGGTATACTTTGTGGTTAAGGTTTGGGGTTTGGTTAGGTATACTTTGTGGTTAAGGTTGGTTAGGTTAGGTTAGGTTAGGTATACTTTGTGGTTAAGGTTAGGTTAGGTTAGGTTAGGTATACTTGTGGTTAAGGTTAGGTTAGGTTAGGTTAGGTATACTCGTGGTTAAGGTTAGGTTAGGTTAAGTATACTTTGTGGTTAAGGGTTTAAAGGTTAGGTTAGGTTAGGTTAGGTTAGGTTTTGGTTTGGTTAGTTAGGTAGGTTAGGTTAGGTATACTTTGTGGTTAAGGTTAGGTTAGGTTAGGTATACTTTGTGGTTAAGGTTAAGGTTAGGTTAGGTTAGGTTAGGTCAAAAACTACTCTATACTGGACTTGCTATTTCATTTTGGGCTATTTCCAGTGGAGGCCAGTTTGCGATTCTTGCCATTTTCGAACATCACTCCCTTTTCCCTTTCCTATGGTTGTATCAGTATATATGATATACCGTTAACTTCGTAAATGTTTTTTTCTATAATATTATCAAATAAAAACCCAGTAAAATGCAATAAAGAAAGGCCATTTTGAGAGTTAAGAAATATGCATGAACTTAATATTCACTTGAACTCATCGCCTTTTAATATTTTGCGAGAAAAGCATTTAGATGCTAGCGATAGAAAGAAGCGGATTTTCATTAGCTTTCCATTGCTATATTTTTTTTCTGATAAATGAATCATAACCATGCATAAATTAGCGTTAACTAAAAAAAATAACATCATCTATGGGGATAATTACCCGATGGATGATGTTTTTTATTTAGTTTAATGCTAATTTATGCATGGTTATAATTCATTATCAGAAAATGAAATATAGCAAGGGGAAAGCAAATTAAATTCCGCTTCTATTGATATGTGCATGTAAAAAGTCTTCATGCAAATATCAAATTGCGATGAGTTTAAGTGAATTTTAAGTTCATGCATATTTCTTCAGTCCATAATGGAGTTTCTTTAGTGTATTTTTACAGTTTTTTATTTGATAATATTTTTAAACAAACATTCACGAAGAAACAGTGTATCATTTATACTGATGTGCCATAGTCTACTGTATTCATGGAACACTTTTTACTTGCCGATACGATTGATGATGTTTTTTTTTTAGTTAACACTAATTTAAGGCATGGTGGAAATTTCATTTATCAGAAAACAAAATATATCAATGGAAAGCTAATAAAAAATCCGTTTCTTTCTATCGCTAGCATCTAAAATTTTTTTCTCGAAAAAATATTAAATGGCGAAGAGTTTAAGTTAATATTGAGGTCATGCATATTTCTTCACTCTCTCATAATGGCATTTCTTTAGTGTATTTTACTTGTTTTTTTTTAATATATTATAGAACAAAAAAGTTACGAAGATAACGGTATATCATATGTACTCATAAACCTTTAGGAAGGGAAATAGGGGTGATGTTAAAAAATGGCAGGAATCGCAAAAATGGCCTCCACTGGTCATGGGCGGGTTGGCGCGGGGCACGAGTGCAAGTCCAGTATAGAGTAAATCTTGGTTTGGTATACTTTGTGGTTAAGGTTAGGTTAGGTTAGGTTAGGTATACTTTGTGGTTAAGGTTAAGGTTAAGGTTAAGGTTAGGTTAGGTTAGGGTTTGGTTAGGTATACTTGTGGTTAAGGGTTTGGTTAGGTTAAGTATACTTTGTGGTTAAGGTTAGGTTAGGTATACTTTGTGGTTAAGGTTAAGGTTAGGTTAGGTTAGGGTATACTTTGTGGTTAAGGTTAGGTTAGGTTAGGTATACTTTGTGGTTAAGGGTAGGTTAGGTTAGGTATACTTTTTGGTTAAGGTTAGGTTAGGTTAGGTAACTTTGTGGTTAAGGTTAGGTTAGGTATACTTTTTGGTTAAGGTTAAGGTTAGGTTAGTTATTTTGTGGTTAAGGTTAGGTTAGGTATACTTTGTGGTTAAGGTTAGGTTAGGGATACTTTGTGGTTAAGGTTAGGTTTTGGTTAGGTATACTTTGTGTTAAGGTTAGGTTAGGTATACTTTTGTGGTTAAGGTTAGGTTAGGTTTCATTAAAAAAACCCATAAGGTTATACATAAATGCATGCTTGGTATGCATTTAATATAGGCGGCTGATTCAACTGGTGGCCCGAATCAAACTGTATTCGTTATAGTAGGTTAGGTTAGTTAACTTTTATGGGGTTATAGTGAGGTTAGATTAGCAAACCCTTAGGGGGTCCATGGGGGGGGGCAGCCCTTCTGGCTAGAAAGGTTAGGTTTTTCTTTGACATCCTATGACCAGCAAGCATGGTGGCCTTATGGAAAAAATTGGGTTTTTGGGTAGGGAAGGCAGGCACGACTCATTTATTGCTCTCCCAAAATTGTCCAAATCTATACATTATCAATTAAGGAAAATTCCCTAGCAATGGGTATCTAGGGAAATCCTAATTTAGGGAATTCCCTAGATTTTTTACATATAGTGACTTTTGATTATATTTTTGGAGCCATAAATCAACTTAAAATTTGCTTCCCCCACCCAAAAACCCCGTATTCCCGCCAGTTCCCCAGGCTTGTTGGCTATAGGATGAGGAAAAAAAAAGATAGGGGTGAAGGACTTCTTCCAAAGTTTACCACTAGAATAATACCGACGAGAGTACCAGGTAACTGCACACCCCTACCTGTTGAATGCGGAAAATCCTCCATGTCCTCTTTCTTGATTTACTAATCCTTGAAGTTCGCTGGACTTAGGCGAAAAACATCTTGGCTTCGAAGTCGTACTCACAGTCTGCCTAGCCATGCAGCTAAGATGTTCAATTGTGCTGAATACAAAGGTTCTCAGTGATCTGACATTTCCCAATCTGAATGAGCCTGAGCCTGAGCTTGAGTTGGGAATTGGGAGTCACCCAGCGGATGCTGTCGGTGAGCCTTTGGTCCGACGTTCTCCCAACACGTAATCTGTTGGGAGAGAAGCAAATGGTGGGAAGCACAGCTAGGGGTTTCATTTTCCCCTCCTACTCTCTCTGGCATCACATTCATACGGGGTCCCCATCCCTGAGGGGCCCTCTGCCTTTCATTCTTCCTCATACGTGCTCTCCAAGAATTCTCCAAGAATTCTTTTACACTCTCAATCACACGACTGTCACTCCTTCACTCAGCACACAACCCCAGCAGGTACTCCATCTGCCTATGGAGTACACACTCCTGTCTCTCATCTCTCGCCATTCTTCCACTCCGACCTCTTCTACTGTTGAAACTAGTGATTGAAAGGTGTTACCTTTTGTTTTTGTGTTAGTCATCCCTTAGCTTGGCTTTCTATGGTGCACCATTTCACGATAGCATTTTCCACCACACTATATTTATATCTGTATTGTGATATTATTTACTGTTAATTATGATGTCATTTTATAAAATGATACTAGAAACTTGTTTGTAGAGTAAGATATAAGGTTCTAAGGCCTCTTCCATTTGCGACATTTCAAGAACCAGTTCACGGAACCCATGAGTTCAGGCGTTCCATTTGCGCACGAAAACCTAGGTCCGAGGCAAAGCGCGTAGTGAATCAGCAAAACCCTTGAACTTTCTCTACTCACATGAGAGGTGGGTAGCTTGGGTAGAGTTTTCAGTTCACAACAAAACAATGGTCGCCTTGGGCCCTATTTCTCTTATCGAGAAGGGTTTCCGCATGCACGAGTCGGAGAGGATGTCAGACGGCATAAAAGAGGCATACATGGCTGGTGGAAGCCATGCTTCCCGCGATCTTAAACTTGATATGATCCCTTCACATAACAGCTAGCTGAGTTATCTCTCGTTATCTTCGTTATCTCTCGTTATCTCTCTCGTTATCTCTCTCTGTTATCTCTCTCTCGCTATCTCTCTCTCTCTATCTCTCTCGTTATCTCTCTCGTTATATCTCTCTCTCTCGCGTTATCTCTCTTCTCTCTCTCTCGTTTATCTCTCTCCCTCTCGTTATCTCTCTCTGGTTATCTCTCTCCTCTCGTTATCTCTTCTCTGGTTATCTCTCTCTCTCTCTCTCTCTCTCTCTCTTCTTCTCTCTTCTCTTTTCTTCTTTCTCTTCTCTCTCTCTCTCTCTCTCTCTCTCTCTCTCTCTCTCTCTCCTCTCTCTCTCGCCTCTCTTCTCTCTCATCTCTCGATCTCTCTCTCTCCTCCTCTCTCTCTCTCTCTCTCTCTCTCTCTCTCTTCTCTCTCTGCTCACTCTCTCTCTCTCTCTCTCTCTCTCTCTCTCTCTCTTAAATTGCCTCGCCAGCTGAGTATGTTTGTAAACAAAAAACGGGGTTTTTGCGTTCCATTTGTGACACGCGAACTCAACCCTGAACCCAGAACCCAACCCTGAACTGAAAGAACTGGTTCATGCAGCTTGGGCACAAATGGAAGAGGCCTTTAATTTCATTGTATAGAGGCCTCTTCCATTTGCGACATTTCAAGAACCAGTTCACGGAACCCAAGAATTCAGGCGTTCCATTTGCGCACGAAAACCTGGGTCCGAGGCAAAGCGCGTAGTGACTCAGCAAAACCCGTGAACTTTCTCTACTCACATTGAGAGGTAGGGTGGGGTGGGGTCACACCGAACGGGGGGGATCACCGTACGAAGGCTACAACGCGAAAATTAATTCAAATTTCGCGCCACCATGCCACCACGGATGCAGCGCCACCCTCAGTGAACTATATGCGAGCAACAGGGTAGCGTCAGCGTCACCTCCGTGTTTACCAGGTAAGAAATTTTATTTTTCGTATGTTCCTTGTTACTTTTCGCCGTTCTTATATAGTGTCTCATGTCGGCTGTGATGGCGTGATTCTTTTGAGGTAAGTTGCAATACGAGGTATAACCGTGAATGAGGAGGCAATATCTGACCTGAGGTTGAAGGCAGAGAAGAGGCAGAAGCTGGAAGACAAAAAGAAGGCAGCGGCTGAAAAGAAAACATTGGGAAAGAAGAAGGGTCCACAGCGGAAGAAGTCTGTGCCTGTCCCGGAGGAAGACACAACTGACGAGGAGGAGGTTGATGATGTCCGACTTCAGCTGGACGACTCCTCCGAGTACTCGGATGAGGTGGACGACGAGGGCACCTGGACTGCAGCATCATACCCTTTTGCTGCGAAAACATCACAGGTGGGGGACTTTGTTCTAGTTCAGCTGAAGCTGGAGGAGGGAAGGGGTGTGGGCACATTAGTGTGCTATGCTGCTCAGGTGTTGGCCATCATGGAGGATGGAAAATTAAACCTTTCTTTCCTCCGGATGAAGTCCGCTAACACCCGAGACACGTTCACCTTCCCTACCATCCTAGATGAAGCTTCTGTTGATCCAGAACAGTGCAAGGGTGTCCTGGTGACCTCCAAGGGCATCACCAAGAGGCAGGCTGACCTGGTGAAGGTGTTTCCCCCGCTGCATGCCTTCATGATGCACTTCTGAATAGTGAGCATAAAAATACCTAGACCTATCTTTTAATAAATGCTATTTTATATGAGCTTATCTTTCATTTCATCACCTAATAATAATGGGGGTGTCTAGGTTAGCATATATGTTGATTTCAGGCAAAAAAAACACAATAATGTTTGATGTAATATGAGTTTAAAATATCATACGGTGCCCCCCCATACCTGATCCGGTGTCCCCCCTCGTGGGGGGGACACCGGACGAGGTGCCAAAAATTTATAAAAAACCTTAAATGACCCTTATTATCTGAGTTAAGTATTCATGAGGGTACCATAGGTGGGCCATATTGTGAAGTTTGTTTTGGGCACAGTGTGCACTCTCTCAGGTAAAAAATGGATTTTTTATGAATATTTTTCCACTAATAGTACGGTGTTTCCCCACACCACCCTACGTGGGAAGCTTAGGTAGAGTTTTCAGTTCATAACAAACAATGGTCGCCTTGGGCCCTATTTCTCTTATCGTGAAGGGTTTTCCGCATGCACGAGTCAGAGAGGATGTCAGACGGCACAAAAGAGGCATACATGGCTGGTGGAGCCTAGAGTAGGGTGGGGTGGGGTCACACCGAACGGGGGGGATCACCGTACGAAGGCTACAACGCGAAAATTAATTCAAATTTCGCGCCACCATGCCCCCCCACGGATGCAGCGCCACCCTCAGTGAACTACATGCGAGAAAACAGGGTAGCGTCAGCGTCACCTCCGTGTTTACCAGGTAGAAATTTTATTTTTCGTATGTTCCTTGTTACTTTTCCCCTTTCTTATAATAGTGTCTCATGTCGGCTGTGATGGCGTGATCTTTTGAGGTAAGTTGCAATACGAGGTATAAACCGTTTGACATGTTATTGAGTGAAAAAGTAGTGCATGCTTTCGAACAGGCCGCGGTGGCATTTTTTACAAAAAAATTTGGTGGCGCGGGGATCAACGTATGGTGAAGTGCGGGGGATCTACGTACAGTGAAATTTTGAAAAAGCTATTTTCCTTTTGAAATACCTACACAAAACATAAAAAAACCAGTGATTGACTAGTATATTCGCATGATATTAAATGGTGGTGGTGAACTAGTCCCATTTAAATTAAATGGAACAGTGTTTTTTTTGTGGCATAAAGTTGAAGGTGATTGGTATTAAATTATGATGCTATATCAGTGTTATTATGCTATAAGCACATTGAACTAACTATTATATAAGTGATTTATGTTATTAGAATGATTCTAGAATTAATTTTTTATGGTTAAAAAAAACCATTTAACACTGCATATTTTCGGGGCATGACGTTCGGTGATCCCCCGCATCATTTACGATTTTGGAAAATCTATATTTTTTTTAAATACTTAGAAAACATAAGAAAAAGTGACTGACTATGCATATTAGCATGATATTAAATGGGGGGTGGTGAACTAGGCATTTAAATTAAATGGAACAGTGTTTTTTTTTTTGGGTGTAAAGTTGAAGGTGATTGGTATTAAATTATGATGCTATATCAGTGTTATTATGCTATAAGCACATGAACAAACTATATATAAGTGATTTATGTTATTAGAATGATTCAGAATTAATTTTTTATGGTTAAAAAAACATTTAACACTGCATATTTTGGGGGCATGACGTTCGGTGATCCCCCACATATATTGCCAGACTCATAGTCCCAAAATAATATGGTGGCCATGCAAGAATGCCTCTACACTGTAAAAATACTAAGCTAAGTTTAACCTAAACTAACCTAACCTAACTATGCATGATGTCTAATGTCATTAACTCTTTTCAGATCTAACCTAACCTACCGCCATCACCGTCATCATGCCTCGCAAATATGTCAGGAAGAGCGACAAGCAGATGGACCGCACTGACCTGGAGGCTCCCTTTTAAGCACCGCCGTGGCCACTAGCTGCACCTGAAAGAAGCCGCTGACAGATTCAACATCAAGAAAACAACCCTTGCTGTAAGTTGCTTTTTTAGTTCCATATCTCCCCAAGGTCTTTTGTTGACCTCATCCCACGTCTTCTTTGGTCTCCCGGGGATGAGGTCATGCAAAAAGACCTCAGGGATAGCTTAAGGGTCTCTAGATTTATAGATTTTAAAAAATTTATTCATTTTTTGTTAGCTTTTATTGCCAGGGGGGCCCTTTCTAAGTCCTAATTAATTTCTTTTGTTAAAGGATGCCTTAAAGCGCTCTATTTATTTTTTTTTTTGTCAATTTTTGTTTGCCAGCAAGGGCCTTTTAAGTCCTAATTCATTTCTTTTGTTAAGGACGCCTTCTATCTATCGAAGAAGCTGTCGGTGGAGTTACCTATATGGCTGTGCTTCCCGTAGCAATAGGGTTTTCGCCCTCAACAAGAAATAACATTGCTGATATACCATCCACGCAGCCAAGATGTTCTACGGCCTGCCCATGAACGATGTGCGTAGGATGGTTTTTCCAGTATGCCAAAAGCTTGTGGGAGAAAGGGAGATCCCTGCTGCCTGGGAGAAAGAGAAAATGGCGACAAGGGACTGGTACTATGCCTTCATGAACCGTCACCCAAAACCCTTTGTATTGAAGGTCCGGAAGGCATGTCCATTGCCAGGATTGTTGCCTTCAACAAAGTCAATGTGGAAACCCTTCTTTAAGGTTTACACATTAGCTTTGGAGAAGTACACATTCACGCCGGACCGGATATACAATTTGGATGAGAGTTCATTGTCGACTGTTATGAAGCCAGTCAAGGTTGTGTGTGCGAGAGGCCAGCCAGTAGCCACGCATGTAACTCGTGAACGCGGTGACGCATGACGTTTGTGGGCATTAAAAATGCTGTGGGGCAGTCCATCCCTCCAGTGTTTAAAATTTCCCCAAAGATGCCGATGGAATCCGCTTTCATGAGGAACACGATCTTTGGTTCCAAAGGGATATTGCATCCTGTGGCTGGATGAATGGTGAATGCTTCGTGCAGACACTTCAGCATTCTCCATGAGAAGTCTTGTTCTTCTGTAGAGAACAAGATTCTTCTGTTTCATGGACAATGCTGAATGTCACATGAACATTTCAGCCTGTGAGTTTGCGATAATTGCATGGTATCGTGATTGTTCCCTGCCTCCGCTTTAACAACAGAAAAAACTCCAGCCATTGGATGTGAGTGTCTTTGGTCCCTTTAAGACATTCCTGCGTGCCCTACTGAACGACCACGGCTCATGCACCCTAACGAGCACATAACAGTCCACAAGTTGCCAGAGTTTGGGTTCTGAGACATGGACCAAAGCCACTACCCCCTCCAACATTCTCAGTGGTTCCGGACGACTGGTATATGGCCACTCAATCGCAACATCTTCCCAGATGATGTGTTTGTAGGGAGCGCATGTAACCGAGCGACCGGCACCACCAGAATTTGTAGTGGAAGTTACTCCAACTTCTTCTGATGGAGGAAGTTCAAGATGGGGGAGGAGCGATGGCTGAAGGCCATACCTCAGAAGCTATACCCCTTCCCGTGTGTTCCAGGCTGATGATGTGCTGCCACCCCGGGCCCCAGCACGACAGAGCCTGCCACCCCGAGCACCAGCACGACAGAGCCTGCCACCCCGGGCCCCAGCACGACAGAGCCTGCCACCCCGGGCCCCAGCACGAACGCCCCCTGCCACCCCGGGCCCCAGCACGACAAAAGCCTGCCACCCCGAGCCCCAGCACGACAGAGCCTGCCACCCCCGGGGCCCCAGCACGATGCACCCTGCCACCCGGGCCCCAGCACGACGCACCCTGCCACCCCAGGACACCCTTCTCAACAGACAGACTTAACCCCAGGTGTTTTCAGGCCGTTCCCCAAGGCTAATCCTCGTCCTTATGGAAAGGGACGGAAGAGGGTGCGGGCCTGCATTTTAACCGAGAATGAGGAGGCAATATCTGACCTGAGGTTGAAAGGGAGAGAAAAGGCAGAAGCTGGAAGACAAAAAAGAAGGCAGCGGCCCGAAAAGAAAACATTTGGGGAAAAAAGAAGGGCCACAGCGGAAGAAGTCTGTGCCTGTCCCGGAGGAAGACACACTGACGAGGAGGAGGTTGATGATGTCCGACTTCAGCTGGACGACTCCCCCGAGTACTCGGATGAGGTGGACGAGAGGGCACCTGGACTGCAGCATCATACCCTTTTGCTGCGAAAACATCACAGGTGGGGGGACTTTGTTCTGGTTTAGCTGAAGCTGGAGGAGGGAAGGGGTGTGGGGCACATTAGTGTGCATGTTGCTCAGGTGTTGGCCATCATGGAGGATGGAAAATTAAACCTTTCTTTCTCCGGAGAAGTCCGCTAACACCCGAGACACGTTTTACCTTCCCTACCATCCTAGATGAAGCTTCTGTTGATCCAGAACAGTGCAAGGGTGTCCTGGTGACCTCCAAGGGCATCACCAAAAGGCAGGCTGACCTGGTGAAAGGTGTTTCCCCCCCTGCATGCCTTCATGATGCACTTCTGAATAGTGAGCAAAAAATACCTAGACCTATCTTTTAATAAATGCTATTTTTTTATGAGCTTATCTTTCATTTCATCACCTAATATAATGGTGGGTGTCTAGGCTTAGCATATATGTTGATTTCAGGCAAAAAAAACACAATAATGTTTGATGTAATATGAGTTTAAAAATATCATACGGTGCCCCCCCATACCTGATCCGATGTCAGTTAAGTATTCATGAGGGTACCATAGGTGGGCCATATTGTGAAGTTTGTTTTGGGCACAGTGTGCACTCTCTTAGGTAAAAAATGGATTTTTTATGAATATTTTTCCACTAATAGTACGGTGTCCCCCCACACCACCCTACCTGTATTATATAGAGTAGCGACAACTCGATTTGTGGGCGCCATATTGGTGCCAAGGCCTCCTCGTTCACCCAAGACCCGGGGAAGTTCTCAAGGCATTACCCCGCAGTATATCATGTTATACATGTATAAAGGATAACTGTTATCTTCGGAAATGTTTGTTCTATAAGATTATCACATAAAACATAGTAAAACACATTAAATAAAGGTCATTATGAGACTCTGAAGAAATATGATGAACTTAACATTCACTTAAAACTCGCGCATGTATAATTTGTGGGACAGCTTATAAGATGGCAGATATCAATACAAGCAGAATTTAATTAGCTTTCCATTGACATATTTCGTTTTCTGATACATACAATAATACCATGCAAACATTAAGGTTAACTAAATAAATTGCTCTCTCCGTGGCTATGCAACTTGTTTATGGATGGAGAAATAAGATAAATCAAAGCAAAATCTAACCTAACCATTACCGTCGGCGAGTTTTCCCGCTTTGTGTAGGTATAAAAATATCGGTAGACGACAGTACCAGGTACCATGAGGCAAGGATGGGTAATGTCACCGTGGTTATGCAACTTGTTTATGGATGGAGTAATAAGATAAATCAAAGCAAAGGTTGGTGATGTTGGTGTAGATCAAGAGTATTCATTGGCTCGTCAAGTGACACTTAAACCAGATGTACCACTATTTTATATGAGGAAAGACACAAAAGGAACTCAATAATAAGGTATTTTAATACTATCATAACATGAATATGTAAAACCCTACAAAGAGAAGACTACACGATAAAAAAATTTTCGAGTTGTTTGGGGCGAAATTGATATTCCAGGTGCTATATTTCCGTGCTCGCTGACAACATAGAGAAGACCTGAGGTGATGGTTGATGTGCAAAGGCTTCTAAACCAGGAAAACAGTCACAGGAGAGTCTCATTAAGAAGTAAGCAAGTGGTAGGGACACATTACGTACCTACCAGTTGCTTACCTTTTGACGAGGCTCTGTTATGACTCTGTTTTCTTGGTTTAGAAGCCTCTGCACATCAGCCATTACCTCAGGTCTTTTCTATAGTGTTGTCAGCGAGAACAGAGCACAGTAATATAGCACCTGGAATATCAATTTCGCGCAAAATAACTCGAAATTCTTCCATCGCCGTAGTTTTCCCTTCGTAGGTCCACCCGCGGTGACCCCGACTTATCCCCACAATGCACCGATGTAAACAAACCGTGACGTAGTTATGGGTAGGGTCCATTGGTGGATCGTGAGCGAACCCCGACGCGTAACATATATGTTCGCTCGGGTGTTACGCAGTGACGTTACGAGGTCCCGTCCACACTGGCGTTTTTGTTAAACGACGGAGTTACGTTACGATGTTCTGTTTGCGTGTGTGTACCCGGCATTAAGGTTTACGTAGTGTGTTTGCTGGGCCCCTATCTCAGCTTCACCGTATCCTGGACTCCTTGGGCTAACGAGCTGTGATTCAATCGCGCTCTTTTTCCCTCACATAGGTGGGTTGTTTTTATACCGCCTAAATATCTCAAACTGAAAGTAAGGGACGCCGACATCGAGGAGGGAAGAAGGGGGAGAATTTGAGGGGTTAAGCCTCAAGAAACAGGGAGGAGGAGGAGAGGGTAGATTGTGGGGGGCTATGACATCAAGAAACTCACTCACTCAGTAACCTCATAACCTTCCCTTCATCATAATGAGGTCCTCCATATACTGTACAATACGCCATGAATAAACATATAAATAATCTCACTCAGTCATTCAAACACGATGAGTGAGTAAAATATCACAAGGGAAAACATGATGACACAAGATGGCTGGCTAGCGAGTGGCTACTCACGGCGACGCAGCTCAGTGGGCCTCCTGCACCTAACATCCGGTCTGCTTCCTGCCTTCACTCGGCCTGCCCGAAGCTTGCAGGCAGCCAGGGTATCTCAACACACCACAATACAAACGGTAACACTATATTTGGATACGCTATCCCTCTATTTGCGTTACAGAACAAGGAAATAGAGGATAGCGGCAGACCACTCGTCCTGCGCACCGATGCCGCCACCGCTGCCGCAAGCCTCCCAGCTAACACACTTACGTATTTTTTACGTAGTATAAAGGTAGCGGTTTTGTAACGTTTACGTAGCAAAAATACGTAACTAGTACGAATTTGTGTGGACGCCCAGGTGCGTCCTAACTACGTATTTCACTACGTAACGGACAACTTTTATACAACATTTTGGGAACCATTTGTACGTTACTACAACCTTTGTACTACCTTCTGATCACGTACCATCACCTTCTCACAACTTATTTGCTACATCCCATTACATTTTTGCTACGTTAAATACTACCTTCAGCAAGCACCTTGCCACAACTTTCCTGGTTGGACGTGCATTTCCCTTCTGCAACGGTTCTTGCTACAGCTCCTTCCGTTTTCAGAAACCTTGCCACGGAAACCTTGCTACTAGCTGTTGTCTATGTGCATTAAAAGAAGGTAAAGGATGTGGTTAGTTTACTAAGGCAGTAAGCTTTGTGCCCACCCGTTTATGAGGTGATCATTATGTCTTGCCACAGTAGGTTAACTTTATTTAAATCCTCGTGCCAATGTGAAAATATATACTCCTTCAGATATATTTGAATCCTACAAATAAAAAATCTAAGTAGTCCCAATATCCCAAAATACGTGTATGTGATTTTTTTTTGATTTGTTATGAATATATTTTTAAATTTACCGTTAAAAGTTTGAAATCATTACATTTGATTTATAATAAGCATAACAAATAATAAAATTTGATATACTAGAACTTAAAATTTTGTATACCGTTTTAATTTACTTTTTCTCAAAATAGGAACCTAATAGAAAACATTTCTACATAGACTATAATAAGAAACAGTGCATGCATAATAACCTGGGGCCCTGCCTGAAATTTACTATTTACTTCAAATTTAAATTTCTTCATCCAAGCAATGTATTTTGAATGTAAACCCTACGTATTTCCGTCACAAAATCGTAAATACAAAATAATAATTTAAAAGGGGCTATAAACGTGCTAAAAACGTTTTTACTTACGTATCTTTAAAAATATGTATCACGTATTCATTATGTATATATAACGTTTTGAATCCTCTAATATCACGTTACATCATGATGGTTTTAAGTACGTAATTGAAACGTAAACCCACTACGTACTAATTAGTAGGGAAAAAAACACGTATTTCTGTAACGTCTTTAAATTTCGTTGAAAAACGTATTGTAGCGACGTAACCAAACATACCTAAATAAACATAGACAATTCCTATTTACGTAATATTACGTATCTCTAACATATGTATCCACGTATTCATTATGTATATATTACGTTTGAATCCTCTAATATCACGTTACATCATGATGTTATAAATACGTAATTGCAAAAGTAAAACCACTACGTAATATATTATTAAAATTAGTAGAAGAAAACGTATTTATGTAACGTCTTAATTACGTTGAAAAACGTATTGTAGCGACGAAACCAAAAACTACCTAAATACAAAAATAGGGCAAATTCATTAACGTTATACCTACGTATTTTCAACATATGTATCCACGTATTCATTATGTATATATAACGTTTTGAATCCTCTAATATCACGTTACATCATGATGTTATAAGTACGTAATTGAAACGTAAAACCACTACGTAATATATTAGTAGAAGAAACACGTATTTCTGTAACGTCTTCATTACGTTGAAGAAACGTGTCGTAGCGACGTAACCAAACACTACCTAAATACAACATAGACAATTCAAGAGTGTATGTATGATTTACGTATATATTACGAATTTTCCTAACGTTACCAAAACGCTACCTTCTCAAAACGTAAGGTTTACGTAGTGTGTTTGCTGGGCTCCAGCCTTCTGCATCCCTAGTCCCGCTGAAGCTCACAGACGCAAGTACCAAACGACTCGCAAAGCCTCGACTCTATAGTTTCTTTTTACGTTTTTCTCCTTGATTCTTGTACTGTGACTTGCTTAACTGGTGTCTATATTGAGCTCTTAGCGTTGTTTTGATGACTGTAAACGTGCCAGATATATGTATAGCTTGAGTGTTGAAAGAATTAAGATCACAAACTCTTGAGAAATTAACTATGCTTCGATTGTTTCAAAGTATCTATGAGATGTATGAAAGAGAGAGAGAGAGAGGAGAGAAGAGGAGAGAGAAAAGGAGGAGGAGAGAAAAGAGAGAGAGAGAGAGAGAGAGAGAAAAGGAGGAGGAGAGAGAGAGAGGGGAGAAAAGGGGAGAGAGAGGAGAGAGAGAAGAGAGAGAGAGAGAGAGAGAGGAGAGAGAGAGAGAGGAGAGAGAGGAGAGAGAGAGAGAGAGGAGAGAGAGGAGAGAGAGAGAGAGAGAGAGAGAGAGAGAGAGAGAGAGAGAGATAAATTGGTGTGCCCAGTGCTGTAAGATATCTGGTTGGTGCACACGATGGTTGGACTGCACTGAAAGTCATTTGTTTCAGTCATTTGGGTCACTCTTCACCGCAGTGATTTTCAACCTTTTTCATCTCACGGCACAGTGAGCTAGGCAATAAAATGATCGAGGCACACCATCAGTATTTAAGGAAAGATTTGATTATTCAAAAGAATAGAAATTACAAGAATGTGTTCATGGGTTAAAAAAAACTAATACTTTATTAATTTGATTTCCAAAAGTATATTGTTGATCATGGTTTTCAATAGAATTTGAAAGTTTTGTACATATTTCTTGTTATTACACTGAAGCAAGATAAGATGTCATTGGAAAAGCTGCCATTCATTAAGAAATAATATGAAACTTTCAGATATAGATTGTATTCAAATACAAACGTAAGTAAAAACAAGAAAACCTTCGCTTACATAAAAATATCAGTGGGAAACCTGTGCTTGGTGTTGTCTCATTATGTTCCTCGTCCTAGGTCGAATGGTTGACAGGCATACCCTCAGGTCCTCCTCCAGTGTCTGAAGCCGTGATCTGGTCTTGCTTTTCATTGTGTTCATAGCAAAGAAGCCAGCTTCACACAGATACGATGTTGAGAAGGGAAGCAGTACTTCAATTGCCTTCTTTGGAATGATGGGGTATTCCTCTTGGAGGGACAACCAGAATGAAGTCATATCTGCGATGGGGTTTGCTTCATTTTTTAGTCCTCTGTCATTTTTGATTTCCGTCAGCTCATCCTCGTCGGCAACAGTTAATACTGCTGGGCTCGCACGCACTCAACACAGACGGGTCTCTCACCCAGTCCAAGGAAGATACATCAAGTGATGGGAAATACTTTTCAATGTTTTTACTCAGTAGTGACAAACTTTGTAGAATTAAACTGACAAGATTTTTGTCCACCCTGCAATTTTTTGTGATTTCAAACATTTCAGCTTTGTTCTCTTTTTTTATTCTGGCTCCCCACAATGTCAGTTTTTCCTTAAAAGAGCTTACTTTGTCAGTACACGTCAGGATATTTTCATCCTCCCCTGCATATTCTTATTAAGAGTGTTCAAGGCTTGGAATATATCGGCCCCGGAATGCAACTTCATTGCAAACCAGGTTTTTATTACTGAGCAGGTCAGCCAGCTCAGGGCTCTTCTGATTTTCAAAAATATAAGAAGCTCCTCCCTTAGTTCATAAAACCGCAAAAAGCACCCGCCCCCGGGATAGCCATCTCACTTCTGTGTGCAGTAGAAGTTGTGTGTGAGCAGATTCCATGGCAGAACATGGTGTTGAAAATAACCTTGAATTTAATGGCCTACTTTTGATGTAGTTAACTATTTTGATCGTCTCATGTAATACTTTCTGGAGCTCGGTACTATGATTTTGAAATGAGGGCCTCTCTGTGCAGGAAAACAGTGGGTGGAAAACAATGACAGGGTTCTTCCCGTTTGGCCAGTGCTATGCAAACCTTTTAGGCTTCCAGACATAGAAGGGGCACCATCCGTGCAGATGCTTATGCATGATTTCCATGACAAATCGTAAGAATGAAATAGTTTCGACAACCCCCAAAAATGTCTTGGCCCCTTTTTGTTTCTGGAAGTGGTTTGCAAAATAAAAATGTTCAATTATGCTTCTTTAAAAACAAACCTGATAAATGTTAGGAAGTTGAGCTTTTCCAGGTGTCATTGATCGTCAATGGATGGCAAAACATTTGGGGCTT
>JACEEZ010012343.1:22500-44120 GCA_016584305.1 Chionoecetes opilio | reverse complement strand
TTTAAAAAATTACTACACACCTGCTACCCCTTCGCCAATACGCAGCGCGCACACCCTCCCCTGCTCACTGCACAAACCACACTGACTCAAAAACACTGCACTGCCCTAAATAGGCTTGAGAAAAGAAAAGATTAAGAGTTTAAAATGAAAACATTGGTGAAACCTATTTCTGCTGATTTTATCCATATTTTTTCATGAATTGTGTCTGGTTCTCAAAAACTGGACGTGATAGAGTTAATTGAACATCAGATTCAAGTTCAGCAGGGTCGATTTACCTATAATCAGCTTCATTTAGTCCAGAACCATATCTTCGAATTTTTTTTGTCGACCTATTAACCTTAACCTAACCTCCTAAAGGGTTGTGGTCCTTCGGACGGGGAGGGTGTGTGTGTGTGCGCGCTGTTAGACAACTGCATCATTTCTTTAATGACAATTATGTATAACAGTTTTGAAGGTTACGCTGAAGTGAATTAATACTGCACAGTATACTGAGCAAAAAATAACAGAGAAAACGTAGGTGGTACTGGCGGTAGCGACCGCGCAGTTCTTGTCCATTATAACCTCCAATATACGAGTATAAGTACATTTAATCCACTTTTAACAGTGTTTCTACATTCAAGGATTATATACCAGCAACAGCTTGAACAGTTAGGTTAGCTTATGTCGGCTAGTTTACCAATATCTCGGTTATTTTAGTGAACAAGCGAGGGAGTCTGGGGGCGCGTAGCCCCAGAGTTAGGTCAGGATTACGTTACCAATGTCAAACTTTAAATATATTTTTTGGGGACAAACATAAAATGTGGTGTCCAATAATGAAATAGTTTTTATTTGCCTTTTCATTTTATCATAAGTGGAACTGTCGCCAAAAAGTTCAATGTCAGCGAAAGTTCTCGGTTGGTGTTTCTGTGAGAATTCCTATCGGCGACAGTTCCATAAAGGTGAGGCAGTGAAAGGCGCGCCACCTGAGCTGGCTGACGATCAGTTTGGAGGAGCCGGGCGATGCCAAACAAGATTTCTCGTTAATCTAACGTAATAAACTCAATAAAACATTACCTAGACCTAGGTTTATGTTTGGTTTATGCCTGGATCCTCCCAGCTGATCGTCACTCAGTCAATGTCATAAGCCATTTTTTCACTGATTTCCAGAATTTTGGTAATAACAACAACTCCATGCTGTAACAGATATTATGGTCATCCTAACGGTAGTAAACGAGATATGGCATTGTTAATAAAATTAATCTTTACCCAAATTGTTAATATGGTGTGAACAGTGATCCATTACATACATTTTTGTTATATGGCAGGTATTAAGGTACTGTAATTTATCCTTCTTGACGGTTGATTTTAATGTTACTTTCTTACCTTTTTTTTTCACAGCAAATCATTAGAATCATGGAAAATTAGAGGGAACCGGACCGGCTGGGCCAACCCCATTTTGCAGCAGAACGCAATCTTTTGGGTTGGCATGATCCGGGAGGCCTTGTACGACGATGACGCATATGCCACATATGACCAGGAAAAAGGACACGAGGATGTAAGCAAGATCAACGAGAGGAAGGCTATCTTGTAGAATTACAAATAAGATATGCTGATAAAAATTTGAGGAATCAGAAATAAAGCGCGAAACAGCAAAAAGAAAACTGGAAATATTAAATAAAATGTAAAATGTTGTACACACCAGACGTGTTTCTTTATTCAAAACGTATTTTTTTCGAGTGCAAATGATTTAAGGTGGACTTTTGGATCAAGGCTATATAATAAATATAAGGGATTGGGATAAATTGCTGTACATCATACTAAACACAAAAGGGGAAAGGTCGGGGCTACATTTGCAAAAAATGTAATAGGAATTTACCAAGTGTAGGTCTCGCGGCCTCTTGTACTTTCTTCTTTTTTCTTATTTTTTTATGAAAGGGAAAAAGAAAAAGGAAACTATATGCTAGCCCTTAAATTTATTTCCACCTACACATTATTACTAATGATGTTTTAAATACAAAAAAAAATACAAAAATCATACATCTGGTGGTAGCTGACTGTATTACTAGACAGTGCTTCATATCAAAAAAAAAAAAAATATGTTAATTTCATCTGAAAAGTACCACCATGTCACGGGAAAAAATTTAACGATCACATAGTAATGTGTTACTATGTATTGACTCATGCACCAACAATTTGGGAAAAAGAAAAGAAGTCACATACAACAATTCATTTTAATTAGCTATGAAGAAAATAAAAAGTAAGTAAGTAATGTTGAAAAAGGGAACTGCCAGACATCAGAGGTCATAGGGGCACTATGGAAAAGCATAGAAAAGGGGAGGGGTTATAGAGAAAACCTATGTAGCCTGGGAATGGGTGGGGGGAAAAAAATATGAAACATCTCCATATATGACTCCTGTGATGATGCCCCGTACCTGCTTAAAAGTAATCCCTGATTACTTGTTGTCGTTTCAATCCCCCTTGAAGTTTCCACGTACCTGTACTGGCACCACATATCATGGTCATGGTAATTGATGTTGGGGCCGGCCCCATCTTGAGGCAAAATCAGTCTAGTTTTAACAGGTATGTTATGTAGTACCATACATGCAACAATCTAGCTTTGGTAGTTTCTAGATCTTTTTCTTACCTTCATCCCTAAATATCCAAATCTCCTTTTCAAAACACCAAATGCCTTTTCAATGGTATTTCTTGTTTTGGAATGACTGGTGTTATATGCTGTCTCGTGTGCATTACTTGGATCTGACCTGGAGTTAACAGATATCTTCTCAAGGATATCCACGATCGCCAAGTAGGTGATACCTAGGATTTAAATTATTTTCTACCTCAGCGTAGAGCCTACTATTTCCAAAAATTCTACTGTCTGGACACTCCCAGGCCAACGGGCAACAACTTTTGGAACAGTAGATCTGGCCCACACACAGCTTGAACGTTAAGAGCAAAATAACCTTTCCTGCAACGAAACACCTCTGAATTTTAAACCGAGGGTTTTTCAATACAGAAATGTGCTAACAGTCGATTGCTCCTATAACACCAGGCACCCCCACTGATGTCATAAAATCTTTGAATGTTTGGTTCAGGTTTGGGCAAGAAGGAGGTATTATTAATGCCCTCCTCCTACTGGCAATTGCTCTGGAGACTATCTTCAGACATTCGCTGACTGTCGTTTGTGACACATCATGGCAGTCACCTAATGTCCTTTGTGATCTCCCGTTGCCATGCATCGTATCGCAATCAGTGTTTGGAGGTATGGTGGAACAGACATTCTGTTGGGAGGAAAATCATACCGGTTTAGCAAACCACTCATGTACACTAGTAATATAATCTCCACATCATGAAAATATTGGGTTCTTTTTGGCTTACCAGTGAAGTAAGATGCACAGTAGTTTCAATATGCAGAGTGTATAAATTTCAATAACAGCATTGAAAAATTAAAATTTTGTATTGATGGTAAAAAATTTACCTCTCAAATCATTTGCGGCAGGAAGTTGATCTCTAATTTCCTCAATGAGACCCAACATGGAAGCTTTTTTGAGGCGGAATTGATCAACAAATTCAGCATCACTCATTGCTGTGAAGGGGTTCATCCGATCTGTAATGGTATTTGGTCAAATAAAATTAGTGTCCTTTATATGATTTGTCAATCATTCTTGAAATCAGCATTTTTTGTCATATTATATATATATATATATATTATATATATAATATTATATATATATTTATATATATATATACTACAGTTTTAAAATATATATATTATATATATATATATATATTATATATATATTATATATTAATATTATATTAAAAAAATTTATATTAAAAGTATATATATATAAAACCCAGTATATATATATATATATCAGTATATAAAATACAGTATATATATACATTTATATATATATATTTTATATAATTTAATATTATATATTATATATATATATATATCTATATTATATATTTTAATATATATATATATTATATATATATATATATATTTTATATATATTATACGTACATACATACATACATAGGGCCAGGGTGACATCCCAAAACCGTAAGATTCTGAGAAAAGGAAACTAAGAAATAAAATAAATCAACTTGCAACACCATTTGTACCTGTAACAACTCGGCGACGTCGACGTCCACGTCCGACAATACCTTGGGCACTATCTCATTCTCCCCGAAACAACCTATCCCAATAGTCGGGATAGTCAGGATAGCCGGGATAGGGCGGGATAGTCGGCCATGTTCTGAGATATCTGTAACCAATAATACAAAATTAGAACACAGTAGTTCTACTTCTAAATACTTTCATAACTAACCTAACCTAACCTATTTCAGATTAATTGAAGTATAAGCACAACTTTGTAGCAAAACCAGGGAACTTTTGTATTTCATAGGTGTCCTTCATGAGATACGTGTGTTATTAAAAATAATACTGAGGTTATGTGGTTATGTGAAGTTAGCTTAAGCGGGTATCGCAAAGGGGGCGTTTCATCAGACTGTTTTGGTTGAACCAAACTGGCATTTGGTTAGACCTCTTCGTCGAACACTGACAACACATATAGCGCACGGATGGGGGAACCAACTGCTTCACCCAACCCTAACCCCAAAGATGATTTGGTTGTCAAAACGTTTACAGTGCAATTTTTAGATGGGGGTCTGTTGTTAATGTTTTAGCATACGTAGCTACTGGTGAAGAAAGGTTATTGTAATTATAAGAGAACAGCGACAGATGAAGACGCGTTCATATTGGCTAAAAAGGGTTATAGTGGGCGTGAACGGGGCAGTCGCTACCCACCGTTAACCATTGACATATTTTTATTAACTTTTTCCAAGTATAATGTGCATTATTAATCCACTTCTGCGTGCGTTACCGAAGTGAAGTTAAGCGAATCGAATGGTGTGCGATTGATTGCCGGCTGCTGCGGCCTGGTTGTCCCCCACCAACTCCTGCAGAATAGGCAATCAATCGCACACCATTCGATTCGCTTATTTTACCTAAATAACTCTACAAACATAACCTAACCTAGCTATTATTATATTAAAAAATTATTATATGAAAAGGGAAAAAAATTTCGGTACAATGGACGAGGGCTGCGCGGTCTCTGCATGGGCTCAAATGACTTCCGCCCCGCATTTCGCCCGCTCGCAAGCCACTCTGTGGTCCACCCTGCCCCGCCCTGCTGGGAGGATTATTACCCAAAACCCAACCGAACATAAACCTTCTAACGGGAGGGGGTCCTTCCCCCTCGACCCTCTGACGAGAATATTAACATACCGAAACTTAACCTCAGCTCCTAAAGGATGTGCCGAACGTGGAAGGGTTTTGTCCTGGATGGGACTATTAACAACTTTATAATTTCTTCAATATGTATATAAGTTTTAAAGGTAACGCACGCAGAAGTGGATTAATAATGCACATTATACTTAGTAAAAGTTAATAAAAAAAATGTCAAATGGTAACGGTGGTACGACTGCACGTTCACATCCACTATAACCCATTTAGCCAACATGAAAACGAGTTTTTTTTCATCTGTCCCCTGTTCTCTTTTAATAACAATAACCTTTTCTTTTACCAGTAGCTACGTATGCTAAAACATTAACAACAAATCTCCATCTCAAATTGCACTGTCCCAAAGCTTTCATCTTGGGTTAGGGTTGGGAGAAGCGGTTGGTGTACCTTCATTAGGCATAGTAGCCAATTTTTTCCAGCATGTTTTGGTATACTCTACTTAAGCAATGAGGCCTCTAAACAACCTTTTACTTATCATGCACAAAGGTTAACTTCGTCAAGATAAAACAAAAAAGTAACGGTAAATATGCAATTTCAACCAATACTTCCTATTGACCAGTACTCTCCTGACATAACTTGGGGTGGGGGGGCAGCACCCCCCATTCACCCAGCTAGTTAACTAACCTAACCAGGGCATTGATTAAAGTAACCTAACCTCAATCAAATAATGAGATGAAAAGTACAAAGGAAATCTCTGCGCAAGCATATTTTGGCATACTCTCAACAATGAGGCTTGTACACCACTTTGTTTATTACGCACAAAGGTTCATTTCTTCAATAAACAGCTAAAAAGTAACAAAGTCAGGGAAATATGCTTATCTTACCTCTTAATGGGATGAAAAGTACAGAGGGAAAACTCTGCCAGCATATTTTGGCATACTCTACTCTCAACAATGAGGCTTGTACACCACTCTGTTTATTACGCACAAGGTTCATTTCGTCATTAAACAGCTAAAAGTAACAAAGTCAGGGAAATGTGCTTATCTTCCCCCTTAATGGATGAAAAGTACAGGGAAACCTCTGCGCAAGGATATTTTTGGCATACTCTACTCTCAAAATGAGGCTTGTACACCACTCTGTTTATTACGCACAAAGGTTCATTTTGTCATTAAAAAAGCTAAAAAGTAACAAAGTCAGGGAATTTGCTCATCTTACCTCTTAATGGATGAAAAGTACAGAGGAAATCTCAGCGCAAGCGAAGGGAAAGGTGGGAAAACATGGTCTTGTGCGATGTCTTCGTTTGTTTACCTTCACAGCGGTGCGACGATATCCTTCGCGGCTCAAAACAGTTTGACGCTACCAAATTATGTGACGAAGACATTCTTCACCGAAGAGAACATTTGACAATCTGGCCCTAAGTGTCTTCGCAGAATCATGGGGTATCGCTGGGATGATTACGTGTCAAATCAGCGATTGCACCGTGAGACTGAATCGAGGCCTATTACCTGCATAGTCCGTCAGCGCCAACTTCGGCTATATGGGCATGTGGCACGCTACCCTGAAACCGGGTCCTTCCCATCGGGTTGTATCTGTAAGAGACAATCCGGCGTGGAGGAGGCCAAGGGGGCGCCCACAAGGCTCGTGGCTGGGGCAAGTTGATGTTTCTTGTCGAGAGCTGCTTGGCATGGGAAAGGAGCCTGCATGGGTACTCGCGCGTGGTGACCCCCGGGAGTGGCGTCGTAGGGTGGGCGAGGCGACGCGCCCCCCGGCGTATGCCCCTAATGATTGATTGATTGGTTGCCGCCCTTTACGATTTCGGCATTCTATATTCATTTTTTTTCCAAAGCATTGCTTATTGTATTTTGACAAGCGTTTGCCAGACGCAGCAGTACTGTCTTACAAAACAGTGAGAACATTGTCCCCAATAAAACATGCTACAATATACATATACAAAATATATTAAGCTTTGATACTCGAGGCGAGTAATTTGCATTAAATTGCTATTTTAGAACGTTCAATCGTAATGCATGTCATCCACACAATTAGTAGAACAACAGAAGAACTATATTTTTTGGTATTCAGATGCGGTGCATCAATGTTTATCGCAAAATTGATTTACGAAAATGCGAGTCGCGGAGCCAAAACACAGTAGACCAACCTTTGAGTTAAAACTGCCAGCGACCACTGGCATTTATTGAGTTACGGCTCTCTGCTATTTCTTAAGGTAAGCGTGGATGGTTAGCGGCGGTAACTCACCTGTTTGTGTCTAATTAAGAGTGAGAGGGGAGAGATGGGGCGGAGGAGATAGGGTGTGGTGGTGGTTGTAGATGTGGTGATTTTGGTGGTGACAGTGGTAGTGATAGAAAGGATGCAAGGAAGAAGAGAAGGAAGAAGAGAAGGAGGAGGAGGAGTGCAAAGATGATAATATAGAAAGGATGCAAGGAAGAGGAGGAAGAGAAAGAAGGAAGAGGATGAGTGTAAAAATGTTAATAATAGTTGAAAGTATAGTAGAATAAATATTTTAAGATAATACTTTGAAGCAAAATTCCATTAACAAAAAAAAATAGCAGAAAAAGGGAAAGAAAAATGTATCAATAAAAAAGAAATAAAAGCAATTGAACAAATAACATGAATAACAAAGAACTGGAATATTGGGTCGAAAGTCCTTGCGATTTGTTATTTGTTTGCCACACAAAGTTACTCATGGAAGCAAAACAAGTGTGTGTATGTGTATGTGTGTGTGTGTGTGTATGTGTGTGTGTGCATGTGTGTGTGTGTGTGTGTGTGTGTGTATGTGTATGTGTGTGTGCGCGCGCGCGCGTATGTGTGTGTGTGTGTGTGTGTGTGTATGTGTGTGTGTGTGTGTGTGTGTGTGTGTGTTGTGTGTGTTTGTGTATGTGTGTGTGCGAGCGGCAGCGATGAACGTTTCACTCAAATGGTTTGCTGGAGTAGTAAAACAAAACAACAATTAAACAAATCTGGTTCAGAACACGTTTTGCTGCAAGAAGTGTATAGTTTAAGAAGGTTTAATTAAATATTATTCATTATTTCTATTCATATATCACATTTCTCATCAATCATGTATGTTTGTATTCAAGATAGACATCAATTTATTCATTAATTTACTCACATATTCATATTTGGTGGCATTGTGGTTTGCGTTCTTACCCCCAAAACACATGCCCAGGGTTCGAATCCTGGGTCAGACATCCCCGGTCAGGTTTTATCTCAGATTTTTTCCCTGTCTGATTTTTTCCCCTCTGTTTGACTTGGACTTTTTCCCCGGGCCATCCATATACGTTATCTAGTCTTTCTGTATCTTTATTTTTCCAATCTTGACATTTCATTTACTTAAGAACATAAGAAAATAAGGAAGCTACAAGAGGCCGCGAGGCCTACACGTGGTAGTTCCTATCACGTAACACTACCTATATCCATCTTTCATCCCCATCCATGAACCTATCCAGCCCCTCTTTAAAGCTCCCTAATGATTCCGCACTAACTACCTGTCTACTGAGACCATTCCATTCATTCGTCACCCTATTTGTGAACCAGTTTTTCCCTATTTCCTTTCTAAATCTACGCCCTTCCAGCTTGAATCAATTACTTCTTGTTTTACCCTGGTTAAAAGCCGTAAGAACTTTTCCTACCTCTCCTTTATTAAAACCCTTTGTCCACTTAAAAACTTCTATCAGATTACCTTACTCTGCGTCTCTCGAGTGAGTGTAATTTTAATAACTTCAATCCTTTCTCATAACTAAAGTTACGCATCCCTTATATCATTTTGGTCATCCTTCTTTGCACTGTTTCTAACAAGGCTATATCCATCCTATAATATGGAGACCAAAACTGAACCGCATAGTCTAGGTGAGGCCTGACTAGAGCCAGATAAAGCTTTAGAATAACTTCCGCACTTCTACTTTTAACACTTCTGGTAATGAATCCTAATACTCTATTAGCTCTATTTCTGGCCTCAATACATTGTTTCCTAGGTCGGAGGTCTGGGCTCACCCTCACTCCAAGATCTTTTTCACCTTCTGATCTTTTCAGCGATACATTGCGTATGGTGTATCTATTACCAGGGCTTTTTCTACCAACATTCATAACGTTGCACTTATCAATATTAAATTCCATCTGCCATCTGACTGCCCACTCGTTAAGTTTATCTAAGTCTCCCTGCAATATGTTTACATCAGACTGTGATCCAATAATCCTACCTAACTTAGTATCATCAGCAAACTTGCTGATATCACTGCTAATCCCACTATCCAAGTCGTTGATGTAAATAAAAAATAGTAATGGACCCAAAACAGACCCTTGTGGAACTCCACTTGTCACCAGTCCCCATTCAGATTTAGAACCAATAATTGTAACCCTTTGTTGCCTATTACTTAGTTAAGCTCTGATCCAATGAAGAACCTTCCCATCTATTCCATGAGCCTTAACCTTATTTAAGAGTCGCTCGTGTGGTACTTTGTAAAATGCCTTACTGAAGTCCAGATATATTATATCATAATGCTTATCATTATCTGCCGTCTCATGAACTTCCCTATAAAAACTCAATAAATTGGTGAGACATGACCTACCCTTGGTGAATCCATGTTGTGTATCATTGTTCAAACTATGTTTATCTAAGTGCTCTTTATTGTTTTTTGCAATAATAGATTCCAAAAATTTACCCACCACTGACGTTAGGCTTACGGGTCGATAATTTGACTTTAGTCCTCTGTCTCCCTTCTTAAATATGGGAACAACATTTCCTTTCCTCCGCAATAATGGCACATAGCCTATCTCAACCGATTTCCTAAAAATGTGCACTAACGACTCACTAACAACCTCCTTGCATTCCTTTAATACCCTGGGATACAATTCATCTGGTCCTGGAGATTTAAAATTCTTCATTTTATGTATACCCTCCTCCACCATTTCCTTAGTTATCACAATATCTTTGAGTTTCTCCTCATCGCTTCCTTTGAACATTGGCTCACTATCTGCCTTCTGAAACTCCTCCTAGTGTCGCAAGTTTCCTTTACCCCGACCCCAGTGTCTAAGCCCCGGTTCTCTATCTTAAAAAAAGCCTGCAGTGCACTTACCGACTGAGCGAGAGAATTTGCATTCTCTCGCTCAGTCGGTTTTTTCAGTTTATCATACTTTTTTCCTTGCTGACATTCTTCGTCACTTCATCTACATATTTAAACCATTTCCTAATTCCCAATTTTTTTCCCTTCTATATAATTTATTTTCATGCTAGTATATGACTTTGGTATATACTTCCTCTCTGTCACTGACTTTTTTCCCTTTCCATCAAATAACTGTATTTTTAATTTTTCTGGAGATGATCATGGCCTTAATGTTTTCTTCTTAATGGTAGGCTATGTTGTATTATTTTTTTCCTTCATCATATGTCAATGTCAAAATATTGGTTTAAATATTATTTTGAAAATTCTTCCAATTGCTTTCTTAATCTTAGCCTGTCTGTCTGTCTGTCAATCTGGGTCTCTCTCTCTCTCAAACTTTACATAGTATGCTTCCAGATTTTGCAATGTATGTCTTTTGAATTATAGAAGTAGAGGCGCAAAGGTAGAGAGAGAGAGAGAGAGAGAGAGAGAGAGGAGAGAGAGGAAGAGAGAGAGAGAGAGAGAGAGAGGAGAGAGAGAAGAGCGAGAGAGGAGAGGAGGAGAGAGAGAGAGAGAGAGAAGAGAGAGAGAGAGAGAGGAGAGAGAGGAGAGAGAGGAGAGAGAGAGAGAAGAGAGAGAGAGTGAGAGAGAGAGAGGAGAGAGAGAGAAGAGGAGAGAGAGGGGAGAGAGAGAGAGAGAGAGGAATTCCAATATCAGTAATCCAAGTTTTATTGAAATGAATGTGTGTGTTGTGGTGTGTGTGTGTGTGTGTGTGTGTGTGTGTGTGTGTGTGTGTGTGTGTGTGTGTGTGTGTGTGTGTGTGTGTGTGTGTGTGTGTGTGTGTGTGTGTGTGGTGTGTGTTGTGTGTGTGTGTGTGTGTGTGTGTGTGTGTGTGTGTGTGTGTGTGTGTGTGTGTGTGTGTGTGTGTGTGTGTGTGTGTGTGTGTGTGTGTGTGTGTGTGTGTGTGTGTGTGTGTGTGTGTGTGTGTTGTGGTGCGTGCGTGCGTGCGTGCGTGCGTGCGTGCGTGCGTGCGTGCGTGCGTGCGTGCGTGCGTGCGTGCGTGCGTGCGTGCGTGCGTGCGTGCGTGCGTGCGTGCGTGCGTGCGTGCGTGCGTGCGTGCGTGCGTGCGTGCGTGCGTGCGTGCGTGCGTGCGTGCGTGCGTGCGTGCGTGCGTGCGTGCGTGCGTGCGTGCGTTCTCTCTTGCTCTCTCTTGCTCTCTCTTGCTCTCTCTCGCTCTCTCTCGCTCTCTCTCGCTCTCTCTCTCGCTCAATCTCTTTTTCACTCACTCATATCTCCTCATAGCAATAGATCTTAAGCTTGTGTGTGTCATTCAATCTCTCTCTCACTGACCGTTCTCATTCTAAGCATTTCCATATCAGCATCATATTGTATTGCTGTAAATCATGACACACACACACACACACACACACACACACACACACACACACACACACACACACACACACACACACACACACACTAGGGTGGTCGTTAAAAATGAAAGTTTTAAAAATAGTGCTCCGCACTCGGATTCCTGTTACACTTCATTAGAAAACACTGTAAACAAAATTTTATCAAAATAGCATGACATTTACCTGGTGCTCAATGACCTTGAAGTTTCACCCTGAAGGCAATGCAGTGCTAAACGGCAAAGAGGGCTTTGTAACGAACAAATGCCCGAGACGGTCCTTATTAGAATGCCTTTCTAAGTTAATTGTAGCAAATGTCTCAATGATAACATAATTCATCTGTTTTCATCCGTCTTAAGTAGTACAATTTTCTTTTCCAGACGTGCTTTTTTGTCTTTGTGTGTGATGGCAACCACTAATACGAAGAAACGGTACCTTGTGGCACCACTGGAAACAATCCCTGGAGCCCAACTACCATCTCCGAGAGAAGTCCTGGGTCTGGTTATTTGTCAAGCTCGATGTTCAGGAGAAGACGATCCGCGTTTCGGCACACGAGGTCTCCCTCATTGTTGAAGAAGTCTGGGCTAGGGCAAGAAAACCAATGCAACGAATTGATAAGGTGGCCACGAACATCCAGAAGCTGCATAAAGCATATGCCCTCATCCGGAAGAACAAGAAGCGCACTACCTCTACTCAAAGTGAGCGAGCAAAGAAGTTTGGTGAGAAACTAAATGACCTGTTCGACGTGGTCCATGCAAATGCCATGGCGATAATGACAGAGGCGGCGGACAAGGACTTCCTCCTCGCCCAGCGCGAGCCTGGTCGACGTGGGAGGATGGGCGGCGTTGATCCCGTGCAAGCTGCTCTTGAGGAGCGTGTTGCAGAACGCCACGCGGCCCAGACATCAAGGCTGGGGAAGGCGCTTTACGAAGCCGCAACATCGTCGGCGACTGCGGAATTGGAATCATCCAGCAGCAGCAGCACTCCTGTCAGTAGCCCCGGCCCCACTCGAAGCTCCCACAGCAGGGCCAGTGGCCCCACCGAGCCGAAACGAGCAAAGCGCGGCTTGAAAAACGTCGTGACGCCAGACGTAGCAGCATCCCTTGATCGAGCGAAGGTGAGCGACCGTGCAGCTGTCTACGTCCTGACAGAGACAGCACGCTCTCTGGGTCAAAACCCTGAGGAGCTGAATATCAACCGAAGCTCCATCCGCGATCATCGCCGTAAATTTCGCGAACGCCACGTATATTCTGTGAAAGCGGAGATCAAGTCTGCTTCTCATAGATCAAGTCTACTTCTCATAGTACATTGGGATGGAAAATTGAAGATGGACCTCACTACCAAGGAACACGTCGATTGCCTCCCAATCCTGGTGTCGGGGAAGAGCGCATCTCAGCTCCTCGGAGCAGCCAAGCTCCCCAGTGGCAGAGGCACTCATGTTGCTCGCGCTGTTGTCGACGCAGTGCAAGAATGGGGACTGACCAACCGAATCGTCGGCATGAGTTTTGACACCACCGCAGCGAACACTGGCCATCACCAGGGCGCATGTGCTCCAATTGAGCGAGCTCTCGACAAGGACTTGCTCTACTTTGCCTGCCGGCACCACGTCCTGGAGCTTGTGATTGGAGCTGTCTTCCTGTCTGCAATGGGACCTACCGCAGGGCCAGACGTCGGTCTGTTTCGGCGTTTCCAGGCAAAGTGGGAGTTCATCGATCAGCAACAGTATGTGACCGGCGCAGCGACAGAAGATGTCGCCCCTCTCCTGTTGGAAGTTGACGCCGAGTGGTTCAGAAAGGCTCTGGATGAACGCACGGGACTCCGAGATGACTACAGGGAGCTACTGGAACTGACGCTTATCTTTATCGGCGGTATACCCCCGCGTGGGGTGCGGTTCCTTGCACCAGGCCCAATGCACCACGCCAGATGGATGAGCAAGGTCATCTACTCACTCAAGGTATGGATGTTCCGGAAGCAGTTCACGCTGACAACGAAGGAGGAGCAAGGCCTCTGGAGCGTCTCCGTATTCACTGCGAAGATTTACAGCAAGGCATGGACGGAGGCACCATTGGCATCTGCAGCTCCGCGCAATGATCTCGTGCTGCTCCAGGCTCTGGACTCCTACTCGACCATCAACAAGCCTGTGGCAGAGGCAGCACTGAAGAAGATGTTGAGTCACCTTTGGTACTTATCTGAAGAGCTTGTTGCTTTGGCCTTGTTCGATAAGGACGTCACAATCGATGACAAGCAACGGATGCAGGCGGCCATCAAAAAAGAGGTAGAGGATGGTGACGAATCTCCATCAAAGCGACCCACACTTCTGGCAAGTGCGATCGCTGGGCGCCGACTCGAAGATTTTGCGACTGCCCACAGCACCAGCTTCTTCAAAAAAATGCACCTGGACAGTGACTTTCTGGATGCAGACCCTGCTGAGTGGCCGGAACATCGTGCCTACCAGGCTGCATTGGCAGCAGTGCATGGGCTCTGTGTCACAAATGACCACGCCGAGCGGGGCGTCGCCTTTGTTCAGGAGTATAACCGCTTGCTGACACGCAACGAGGATCAGCTCCAGTTCCTCTTGCAAGTTGTTGCAGACCATCGCCGTCTGTACCCTGACGCACGGAAACAAACCCTGGCAAAAACTTGGCAACAATGAGTGGTTGGAAGCCATGAAACCCCCGTCATGAACGGCTAATACTCCCTAAAAGGGAGGGGGACCTTGATGCCAGTGCCTGAGCTCCGGGGGTAAAACTTTGACATCATTGAGCACAAGGTAAATCTTACCCGAATTCAATTAAACTTTGCCCAGGGGGTTTTCTCATCAATACAAACAGGATTCCGGGTGGGGAGCATAAAAAATTGCAATATAAAATTTCACCCCTATAGCTAACAACCACCCTAACAACACACACACACACACACACACACACACACACACACACACACACACACACACACACACACCACACACACACAGAGACACACACACACACACGCACATATAAATTTATATATATATATACTAGCCACAAAGCCGCCCTCCGGGCGGACTTTTTGGCTAGCTCCTGCGGAGGGCTATTGGTGGGCCTTCGGCCCACCACCTGTGTTTGGTGGGCCTGTGGCCCACCAAACACAGTCTCCCGGCTATCTGGAGACTCTCCAGATAGCCCCTTTTAACTTTCCTGAAATCATGGATATAGAAATGTATGTATTAACGCCAACCCATTCACATCACCCCTAACCCATTCACTCACCCATTACCCATCACCCCCACCCATTCACTCACCCATTACCCATCACCCCCCACCCATTCACTCACCCATTACCCATCACCACACACCCATTCACTCACCCATTACCCATCACCCCCCATCTATTCCCTCACCCATCACCCCCACCCATTCACTCACCCATCACCCCACACCCATTACACATCACCCCACCCATTCACTCATCCATTACCCATCACCCTACATTAAGGTTTCCTCAATTCTCGCCACTCACTTTTTTTCTTCACAATTCTCGCTAATAGGCTACTAAAAAAAAGAAAGAAAAAATAATCGAATCATCCCATAAGTGGGCTTAAAACCTTCCCCTGGTCAACCTGGTTCCAAAAATGTGTCATATGATAGGATTCCGCCACGGGGGCCGGAACCTATACTACCACACACACCACACACCACACACAACACACACACACACACACACACACACACACAGCCATACACACACACTTTCGCTTTTATTAATATAGATATAAATTATATATATATATATATATATATATATATATATATATATATATATATATATAAATATATATATATAATATATATTATATATATATATATATATATATATTATATATATATATATATATATATATATATATATATATATATTATATATATATTATATATATATGTATATATATATATATATATAGATACACACAGCAAGTCAAGTACCATAGCTTATACATTTGTCATTATTAATTCATACATACATATTCACTGACGGATGGCTTTTGAATACCTGATGCAGCAGTGAGTGGATAAACATGGATATTTTGTGCTAAGATGAATAGCTATGATAATGGATAATGAAATGAATAGATGGATTAGTAGATGGATTAATGTTACTGATATATATATATATATATATATATATATATATATATATATATATATATATATATATATATATATATATATATATAGTTTAATAGGTAGATAGGTGGCCGTATTGCTTGATAAATTGATGGATAAACAAACGGTTCAGACAATTCATGGACATATTAACTAGCAAATAGATGAAAATAATAACAGGCTTGAATTATGGATGTGTAATAATGACATACTCAGCACAATGTACACACGCATGAACGCTGACAATTCACACACACACACACACACACATGCACAATACAAACCACCGCCTTGAGGGAGGCGGGGGCCAAGTGGTTAGCGTTTTGGAGTGGTGAGCTCAATATCCTGAGTTCGAATCATGCCGGGCACACAACTCTTTCGGCCATCATTAACATGGTCGCCCAGAGCCTGGGAGGTGAGCACAAGGTCCCGATTTCAAGTCCCACCAAAGAGCAACTGTAAATCCATCGTTGAATGGCCGAAGTAACCCACGTGCTGCATTTTTGTTCCTTCGACTGCGACTTCAAGTGCGGCGGAGGGGCAATAGGTGGCAGGGTGTGCCTATAAACTGAGGGTAGACCATCACATTACACGGACCTTCACCTATAACATCACAAGTGTCACTATAAAAAATTCTGCCTGCGCCACCAACGGACGGAAGACCAACCATCATCAACCTCCAGATTGAAAATAAAAATATCATACAGGGGAGGGAGGGAAGCGGTTAGAGTCTCCGACTGGCGTTCTCGGTGACCCGAGTTCGATCCCCGTAGAAACCCAAAACATTTCTGCACCGTCGAGTGGCCTAAGAACACCCAAATGCCCTGCCTATCAACTCTACCTTCGACTGCGAGTGCATCGGAGGACACAGGGGGGCGGCATGAGCCTCACAGGCGTCATTACGTCACAGGCGTCAAATCCTGCCTGCGCCACCAACGGGCGAGGACCAACCATCAGAACCCTCAAGTGAACCTTCAGAGCCTACCATCCGAGCCCTGGGTCACCACTGCCTACAGGCGCTATAGGCACATATGTAAAAAAAAAAATAATACAGGCGCTATAGGCTTCAATGTAATATTTTTTTTATAATTTACCTCACTTGTTATATACCTACCAACAATTTTTTGATCCTACAATACACAGGTTTGAATCCCTTGGTAAATCTCTTTTATTACGTTACCTATATAAGGGCCTGGAGAGAAGAAGGTAAGACCGTCGACCGTCGCCCTTTGTAGTATTCAGGAACAAATATTGGCCAGTCTTGATTGGGTGACTGGCCAGGCGAATTAATTTCCGGACTTACCTGTGGAGGGGATTGGGGTTACCTGTAAGGGGTGTAGGGGAGAAAAAAGAAAAGAAAAATAAGATAGCAAGTATTAATGGAGGGAAAAAAGGAGGATGAGGAAGATGTCAAATATTAGTGAGATAATAGTGCTAAAAAAATTATGAAAAAGATAAAAGGTGATATAAAAGAGGAGGGAATGGATGTAATATTAAAAAACAAAGCCGAAGATAAATGAAGGGATAGGAATAAATGAGAGGGACAAGGAAGGAAGAGGAGAAAAGAGGAAGAAAAAATAATATGTTATCTTATATAGAACTTTTGCTTGATGGATTTTTTCGTTTGTTTTATGTCCACTATTTTTGTTTCGTTTTTTCTTATATTTTCCTATGTTTTGATCTTATTTATGATATATTTTTGTCTGTTATACTGATATTTTTCTGCATTTTTATTTTCAGTTATTTGTTCTATTCTTTATTCAGTTTGACATTGTTCCTTTCTTTCATTCTCTCTTTCTCATTCTCACTCACTCACTCACTCACTCACTCACTCACTCACTAACTCACTCACTTTCTCACTCACTCACTCACTCACCCACCCATGCAAATCTCCATAACAACATTTATCATAATTTCTCATGATAATAATTATCCGCAAAATCACCCATTCTTACTTTAATCTATTAAATACATCGATAATTCATAAATAATCGAAATTCCCATCTACCTATCAGTCTATCTATCTGTACATATCTATAAAATAATATATTTATCCATCTATCTATCTGTATATATCTATCTATCCATCTATCCCTCCATCTATCTATCATTCTATCTATTTATCTATATATCTGTCTCTATCCATCTATCTATTTGTTTTTCCACCCACTTATTTATCTATATGTCTATCTATCCATCCATCTATCTATCTATATCCATTTACCTATCTATATATCCATCCATGTATCTATCTGTATCTTTATATCTCTATTTGTCTATCTATCTATATATCTGTAAAACGCCATCTATCTATCTATCTATATATCTCTATCCGTTAAATTATCCATTCCGTTACACTTTTCCCTAATGATTTATATTTATTTTTCATGTTTATTAATTAATTAATGTATATATTACTTGTTTATTTTTCAGGGCCTAGGGCAGGGACAAGAATGTCTGCATTCTTGAGGGTTCCAGTTAATCTTGGCAATTATGCAAAGTTATTTATTTAATTCACAGAGTATCGTTTTCTACGAATCTTTTAAAATCCCCTGAAAAATATTCGGTTGAGTATTATTTCATTTATTATGTGTATTGCATTTTCATCTATATTTTGTTTCTTTAGCATTGATCCTAAGCTTTTATCTATAATTTCTTGATTTATTTGTTTATACATTGATTTATCCAAGGTTATGGTGTATCTCTTGTGAAACTACTTATTTGTGTGTCTTTTTCTGCTGCTACTACTACTACTACTACTACTACTACTACTACTATAAGATAGATCAGCATAACATATCAACATAATACTGCTACTACTACTAAGAGTGACCTCGCGCGTTAGGAATTTTGTTAATGGCAATGAGTGTAAGTAGTAGTAGTAGTTATAGTAGCAGTAGTAGTAATAATAGTAGAGGTGACAATGGTAGTGATGATGGTGATATTAAGAGCTGGAGTGAAGATCAGAAGTGGTGAGGATGGAGGAGGAGGAGGAAGAGGAGGAGTAGGAGGAAGAGGGAGAGGAGGAGGAGGAGGTGGAGGAGGAGGAGGAGGGTTTACTGAGTTAAGAAAGGGTGGAGGTGTTTCAGAGTTGGACCATTATGACAGGTGAGACAGGTGTTTGCCCCTCCCACACACCACACCTCACACGCTAATTACCTGTCCCTCCCTTCCATCCCACCGTACCTATCCCCCTCTTTAAGTCCTCTCCCTCCTCTTTATCTTCCTACAACTCCTTCTTCTTTCCTTAAACACCTTTCTTCTTCTTTCAATCTATTTCTTCAATCTGTTACCTTATTAAAATTTACCTTTGGTAAATGATTCACAACATGTGTTCACCAAAGGTAAATCATGTCTCACTAATTTATTGAGTTTTTATAGGCAAGTTTATGAAAAGCAGATAATGATGAGAATTAGGATATAGTATATCTGGACTTTAAGGCATTCGACAAGGTGCCGCATGGTAGACTTTAAATGAGATTAAGGCTCATGGAAAAGATTGGAAGGTTATTCGTTGGATTAGATCTTGGCTAAGTAATAGGCAACATAGGGTTACAATTAATGGTTATAAATCTGAATGGGGACAGGTAAAGAGTGGGATTCCTTAAGGGTCTGTTTTGGGTCCATTACTATTTTTGATTTACATCAACGACTTGGATAGTGGGATTAGAAGTGATATCAGCAAGTTTGCGGATGATACTAACGTAGGTAGGATTATTAAATCACAGTCTGATATAAATGTTTTGCAAGGAGACTTAGATAAATTAAATGAGTGGGCAGATAGGTGGCAGATGGAATTTAATATTGATAAGTGTAGCGTAATGAATGTTTGTAGGAAAAATCCTGGTAATAGGTACACCATACGCAATGTATCGCTGAAAAGACCAGAGGGTGAGAAAGATCTGGGAGTGCGGGTAAGCTCAGACCTTCGTCCTAGGAATCAATGTATTGAGGCTAGAAATCGAGCCAACAGGGCGTTAGGATTTATTACCAGGAGTGTTAAAAGTAGAAGTGTTGAGGTTATTCTAAAGCTTTATTTGGGTCTAGTCAGACCTCACCTAGACTATGCAGTTCAGTTTTGGTCTCCGTATTACAGGATGGATATTGCGTTGTTAGAGTCAGCGCAGAGGAGGATGCCCAAAATGATTCAAGGGATGCGTAACTTTAGTTATGAGAAGAGATTGAAACAATTAAATTTACACTCACTCGAGAGGCGTAGAGTAAGGGGTGATCTGATAGAAGTTTTTAAGTGGATAATGGGATACAACATAGGCGATATAGGAAAAGTTCTTAAGGTTAGTAAGCAGGGTAGAGCAAGAAGTAACGGATTCAAGCTGGAAAAGAGTACGTAGATGTAAAAAGGAAATTGGGAGAAACTGGTTCACAAATAGGGTGGTGAATGATTGCAATGGACTAAGTCGTCAGGTGGTCAATACGGAGTCTATTGGGGTCTTTAAAAGGAGTCTGGATACATTCATTGATGGGGAAGAGAGGTGGATATAGGTAGAGTTAAGTAACAGGAACTACCTCGTGTAGGTCTCACGGCCTCTTGTAGCTTCCTTACTTTCTTATGTTCTTATGTTCTTTTTTTTGTAATTTGTTTCATCTTCTTTCAAACACTTTTGTTCTTCCTCTTCCTCGTTTTAATCTTCCTCGTATTTCTCCTCTTCCTCTTTTACCCCATTCTTCCCTCCTTATATGCTGCATTCTACGTATTTCCAGCATCTTTGTTTATCTTCCTTCCTTTCCTCCATCTTCTTCCTCTCTTTTTTTCTTCCTTCGAATCCTCCTCCTCCTCTATTTCCTCTCCTTCTCTCCGTATTTCCTCCTTTACCTTCCTTTATAGTCTTTCTCTCACCCAGTGTATCATTTCCCTCCCCATCTCTCTCTCTCTCTTTCTCTCTCTATCTCTCTCTCGCTTTTTACGTAAGACTTACGTAATTTAATTACGTCGTAAGTAAACACATCATTGATTATGGGGTCCCACAAGGATAAATTTTAGGTCCAACTCTATTCAATATCTATGTCAATGACTTAACTGAATTGTAAAGGTTTGTTTAAATAAACCAAATATGCTGATACACTCTTTTAATACAAAAATTTGGTAAACTTGCATGTCTCATGGAAAACTCAAGAAGCCCTAAATTGTGTCAAGGAATATTTTCTTAGAAATAGTTTCATGCTAAACTCCAGCAGCAAAACTCAATGTATTCTTATTGGAAATAGGCAGATTTTGACACATGTCCCCTCCAATGTTGTTATCAAAATATTGAGGGACACTACACCCCAACATCATGTTAAAACTTAGTGTTACATTGATCGATTTATGCTTTTCGCAAACTTTTCCTGAGGTAATACAAAATTTTGGTAGACTATGTTCTTAAGCCGTATAATGCCCAATCTGTATAAAAACTCCCGAAATTAATGTGCAGCCCTTATACACAGCAAAATTCAACTACTGCATTCGGTATGGAGCACAAATCTTAACAATAATGAGCGATGTCAAACAATTAAAAAGCATTGTAGCCAGGTACCCAAAGGGTGTGCTAAAAATCGACCATGAAACCCGCCTATAATATAAAACTAGGTGGATAAAAAAAGGGAACAAATTAGACACATGTCCTGCCCTTTAGGGTGGTTTTAACCCTCATGGTTCAAGAAATTTCCCTTTCTGTTCGTGACGTAACCAAAGAAATCACGACACAAAACTGCTTGT
>JACEEZ010012343.1:0-17500 GCA_016584305.1 Chionoecetes opilio | reverse complement strand
AAATGTTCCTGTTTAAACAAGGTAACTTTGAAAGACTTAGGACGATTTTGTCAGAAACAGATTGAAGCGTGCTATCAAATCAATCGAATATAGACGAATCATGTGGGATATTTAACAATATCTTGAACAATGCTGTAAAGTCTTGTGTTCCAGTCGGTAAAAGACGTCCATGTAAAAATAAAAATAAACCCAAGTGGTGAAACAGACAAATCGAATCTAGGCTTTTACAGAAAAAACGGGCCTACCGTAGATACATGTCATCTCAAAATGAAAATGATAACAGAGTTCGAAAGACTACGGCGCAATACGAAAAAATTGATAAAGAAAAGTAAGAAAGATCTTGAATTATATATTGCAAGTATCAGTAAATCAAACCCCAAAGAATTTTTCAGTTACGTGCGCAAGAAGGAAGTTATCATAGTGAACATAGGTCCACTTGCACTTGAAAACGGTAATCTTACTAATAATGAAATCGAGATGGCTGAAGTATCAAATGATTACTTTGCTTCTGTTTTTACAGTTGAAGATATAAATGGACTAGGAGAAGTGGGCTGCGATCAAAGTAGCGTAATTCCATTGATCAATTGCGAATTCCTTGAGGACACAATAATAAAAGCAATAGATAAACTTAAAGTTAACAAATCCCCCAGGCCAGACTGTATTGCACCGCGAGTTTTAAAGGAAGCGAAGCACCAGATTTGCAAACCTCTCTCAATACTTTTTAACAAATCCCTAAATTCCGGTAAAGTCCCTGGCGATTGGAAACTTGTAAATGTTACTCCAATACAGAAAAAAAGGTGATTTGACACAACCGAGCAACTACAGACCGATCAGCCTCACATCCGTAGTCTGTAAATTAATGGAAACAGTAATACGAGACAATGTGGTAAAATTCTTATAAAAAAATAATATGATAAAAAACTCCCAGCACGGCTTTCGTAATAAACGATCTTGCCTCACAAATCTGCTAGACTTTTTTATTGAAGTATACAGCACGTTCGATGAGACGAAAGCAGTAGATGTGATTTATATTGACTTCCAAAAAGCGTTTGACAAAGTCCCCCATAAGCGTTTACTTAAGAAATTAAAGTCGCACGGCATAACTGGAAATATTTTAAATTGGCTTGAAGACTGGCTTTCTGAGAGAAAGCAGCGCGTTGTAATTAATGGAAAAGCATCTAGCTGGCAAGATGTTTTAAGTGGTGTACCGCAGGGATCTGTACTAGGTCCTGTACTTTTCTTAATCTATGTAAACGATATTGACGAAGGCCTCATCTGTAAGATATCAAAGTTTGCGGACGATACTAAAATAACGAATAAAGTAATCACAACTGCCGATAAGATGCAATTGCAATCTGACCTTGATCGCTTAGTTAGTTGGACAAAGAAATGGCAGATGAAATTTAATACCGATAGGTGTAAGGTTTTGCATATAGGAAGTAATAACGATCAAATTAACTACTCAATGGAAGGACATGAACTTTCCAATGTTACCGAAGAAAAAGACTTGGGGATTATTGTAAGCAACGACCTCAAGCCCAGTAAACATTGTTCATAAGTTGTTAAGAGGGCTAACACATTAATTGGTTTCATAGGAAGAACTTTCGAATATAAGTCTGAAAAAGTCATTCATACACTTTTCAATGCGTCCTCAGTTCAGAGGACATTTCAATTCAGCACGTCCTCATCTTGAATATTGCGTTCAGTTCTGGTCACCCTACTATAGAAAAGATATAATCAAACTGGAGAGAGTACACAGAAAAGTTGCAAAAATGATTCCGCGCTTGTGAAACAAGCCATACGAAGAGCGATTGAAGGAACTTAACTTGTTCAGTTTGTCAAAACGTAGATTGCGAGGAGACTTAATAAAATTGTTTAAAATGTTCCATGGCTTCGATAATGTTAACAGAAACGACTATATGAATATTGATTGGACAAGCACTACCCGTAGTAATGGATACAAGATCATTGGTAACCGATTTCGGTCACATGAAGCGAAGCACTTTTTCTTTAATAGAGTTGTTAATATATGGAACTCTCTTCCAGCACAAGTAGTTAACAGTAACACGGTTGAAGCGTTTAGGAACAAACTAGATATATGCTTAGATAAATCACACATCAACTGCCCAACTCGATTACTTCGGCCCTACGTAAACTTTATTTTTTGATGTAGCGTTAGCTTTAGTTTAGAGTATGTCTCTCCTTCAATCTTTCCTATAAAATTCCATGGCAGTTTTTGATATAGTGCATGGTGATTTTTCTTACTTTTTTTTCTGCCGGCCTCGGCCGGAGGGAGAGGTGGGTGGGGTGGAGCCTTTAACTTTACTATTATTTTACCTGTAACACGTAGAAACTATAGTGGTAGAAAGTAGTCACACAGACAGCCTTGTTTGGCCCAGTAGGGCTGTTGCTGTCTGTTCTTCCTTTGTATTCCTTTGTATTCCTTTGTATTCCTCCTTCTCCTTCTCCTCCTACTTCTTCTCCTCATCCTCTTCGTCCTTCTCCTCCTCCTCCTCCTCCTCCTCCTCCTCCTTCTCCTCCTCCTGGTGACACCACACCGGAATATGGAACACAGACAAACAGACAAACAAATGCGCCTCACCCTTCTATAGTAATATAAGCGAAAGTGTGTCTGTCTGTGTGTGTGTGTGTGTGTGTGTGGGTGTGGTATAGGTTCCGCCCCCCGTGTCGGAATCCCATCATATGGCACAGTTTTGGAACCATTACGACCAGGGGAAGGTTTTAAGCCCATTTATGAAATGATCCGATCATTTTTTTTTCTTTTCTTTAGCAGCCTATTAGCGACAATTGTGGAAAAAAAGTGGGTTGCGAGAATTGAGGAAACCTTGATGTAGGGTGATAGGTAATGGGTGAGTGAATGGGTGGGGTGATGGGTAATGGGTGTGGGGTGATGGGTGAGTGAATGGGTGGGGGGTGATGGGTGATGGGTGAGGGAATAGATGGGGGGTGATGGGTAATGGGTGAGTGAATGGGTGTGTGGTGATGGGTAATGGGTGGGGGGTGATGGGTAATGGGTGAGTGAAGTGGGGGGGGGGTGATGGGTAATGGGTGAGTGAATGGGTTGGGGGTGATGTGAATGGGTTGGCGTTAATACATACATTTCTACATCCATGATTTCAGGAAAGCTAGAAGGGGTTATCTGGAGAGTCAGTTTTTGGTGGGCCTTTGGCCCACCAAACACAGGTGGTGTGCCGAAGGCCCACCAATAGCCCTCCGCAGGAGCTAGCTAAAAAGCCCGCGGAGGGCGGCTTTGCGGCTAGTTAGCTATATACGTTTATCTTCTTTTGTTTTTTGTTCTGAAAAAGGGACGAAAAGAAGAAAAAAAGATAAAATAAAACAAGAAAGAGAAGAGAGGAGGATAAAATATTACGAAAGATTAATATGTACAAATTAGAGCCTTAAGAGAAGTTTTAATACATAAGGACATGGACGAAACAAATTATGGAAAAAAGTAAGAATACTGATAAGAAAGTTATGATGTAAACAGGGAAGACAAAGATAATACGTAAGAGAGAGAGAGAGAGAGAGAGAGAGAGAGAGAGAGAGAGAGAGAGAGAGAGAGAGAGAGAGAGAGAGAGAGAGAGAGAGAGAGAGAGAGAGAGAGAGAGAGAGAGAGAAGAGAGAGAGAGAAAAAAAAAAGTGACGGGAAAGATTAGGACATGCAGGAAAAAAAATACGAAAAAGAAAATTCAAAGAAAAGTAAATGACGGCGAGAAAAATGAGGCTACAAAGGAGAAAAATAACGTGAAAAGAAAACTAGATGAAGATGGTAATGACTCGTAATGGAAAATGGATAATTAAAAGAAAAATAAGAGAACCATAAAAATTGTTGAACGATTAAAAGCAAGGAAGGGAAGGAAGAAATAAAAGGGGAAAGTATAAGAAACTATAGAAAATATGATCATAAAGAATGGAAAAGTGTGAAGTATGCAGGGAAGAAAAATACATGTTATGTGAGAGAGCGAGAAAGACAGAGAGAGAGAAAAAAAAGAGAGAGGAGAGAAGAGAGAGAGGAGAGAGAGAGAGAGAGAGAGAGAGAGAGTCGGAGAGAGAGAGAGAGGAGGGAGAGAGAGAGAGAGAGGAGAGAAGAGAGAGAGGAGAGAGAGAGAGAGAGAGAGAGAGAGAGAGAGAGAAGAGAGAGAGAGGAGAGAGAGAGAGAGAGATTCATTAATTATTCACATAAAAAATATTGCTGATAAGAATACGTTTAGAATAAATACAAAAAAATATATAGTAAATATGTATTGATCTATACATGTTGAGTAGTAGTAATTTTTGTTTCTTCAGTAGATGTATTTTTTTCATTAAGATATAATGAGTGAGTTTCTGTTGGTTTGTATGTTTGTAAGCCTTGATATGTTTAGGTATGTATATGTATGTCTATGTAAATATCGATAAAATGGTATGTGTAAATATACTACGTATATATGTTTGTCCATTGCAAGGCTTTTTATAGCTATACATACAAGGGGCCTGTCAAAAATGTTTTCATTTAAGAAGCCCAGCCATGTTTGTATACCATGTATATATGATCAACCTTTGTATATATTTATATGGCTAATAAACTGCTTGAATTGAATAGAGAGAGAGAGAGAGAGAGAGAGAGAGAGAGAGAGAGAGAGAGAGAGAGAGAGAGAGAGAGAGAGAGAGAGAGAGAGAGAGAGAGAGAGAGAGAGAGAGAGAGAGAGAGAGAGAGAGAGAGAGAGAGAGAGAGAGAGAGAGAGAGAGAGAGAGAGAGGAGGAGAGAGAGAGAGAGAGAGGAGAGAGAGAGAGAAGAGAGAGAGAGAGAGAGAGAGAGAGAGAGGAGAGAGAGAGAGATGAGAGAGAGAGAGAGAGACTGTCATATATTCACAGACAAATAAATGAAGCAGGAACCTTTTTGACAGGATGTATATGTGTGATAAATATATGTGAACAGTATTTCTTTTTCTTTTTTTCAATGTGTGTATATATATTCTTTTAGTATTTATATATTTATTTATCTATCTGTCTATCCATCTAGTATGTGTATGCCAATGTTGTGAGAGTATTTTGTGTGTCCTTTCCCTATCTATCTATCCATCTATTTTTTTTTTTTTTATCTTGTTTATCTATTTCAGCTTATTTTATTATGCATTTTTGTTTTTCTTGCACTGCATCAATCCATTCGTCCATTTTTATATTGGATTGCTATTTTTTTATTTTTTTATTATATATCTATTTTGCCTAAATATTTTTTTGTATTTCTGTAATTGCTTATATATTTGTCTGTATTTTTATCAGTTTATATTTGTGTTTGTCTATCTGTATGTTATTTGTTTTCTGTATATGAATCAGCATCCTTTGTTATTCACTGTTTTTTGTTATTATTATTTATGCGTGTGTTTCTGTTGTATAGTCTGTTTGCCGTTTTTAAACAAGCACAAAACTTTGATCATACGCGCGTGGCAAGAAAGCAAACGAAATTAATGACTGAGAGATTGAGTGAAGAAAATCAGGTACACTCGTAAAAAGTATAACTTGCTAAATCAGTGTATAGAGCAGAGTTACACCTACTTACGAAAAATTAGTGCTATGAATACCTTATATAATATGAATTAAGCTATTGTAATCTCTTAGGGTGAAACAACCACACTAATACAGGGTGATATGAACATTACCAACACCCTGCAGAAATATCTTACAATTTACTTTATTAGGACTGAGAACGAACAGTGTGATATGTGAGGTGTGAGCTAGAGTGAGAAAGAGTGAAATAGGGTCACGGTGTAATAGGGAGAGAATGAGAATGAGATAATAGGAAGAGTATAGGAAATGGGTAGGTGAAAAGTTTTTATAAATAAGATTAGTTGATGAACGAAATAGTGTGTGGAGAAAGGAGTGAGTGAAACATGGAGTGAATGTCGGAGTTACTTGAAAGGGTGAAAGTTAAAGTATTTCTATCTCTACTGCAGGTTTTGTGTCCATGTCTTTCTCGGTCTCACTTTTCTCAATTTGTTCACTCTCCCCAGCAATATTGTATCTCGTGTTGTCTTGTGTCAGTTCATATCTCCATATTTTTCTTCTCTCTTCTCTCTCCCCTCTTTCTCCCCCCTCTCTCTCTATCTCTCTCTCTCTCTCTCTCTTCTCTCTCTCTCTCTCTCTCCTCTCTCTCTCTCTCTCTCTCTCTCTCTCTCTCTCTCTCTCTCTGCTCATACATCTCAGTTTTCACAAATTGGACTTGCAAACGTATGTGTGTATGTATGTCTGTGTTTGTCTGTGTATCTGTGTCTCTGTGTGTGGTGTGTGTGTGTATGTGTGTGTGTGTGTGTGTGTGTGTGTGTGTGTGTGTGTGTGTGTGTGTGGTGTGTGTGTGTGTGTGTGTGTGTGTGTGTGTATTCATCTACTTGTATTTTTTTGTCGTAATTTATAAGGCCTGAACTACACTTGTATGGCCACGTCGCCATATCTGCATTTTATCATTTATCATTAAGCCCCTTTCACACATTATAGAGTAGCGCGCCGAATTGTGGCGACTCGTTACTCGCGAAAAAACGTGGGCGCATTCGTAGGTACTCGTGGATAGTCGCCATCAAGTCGTATCAAGGCGTGAGAGTCGTGGCAGGGTTGCGAGGTGTCTTGGGTATGCGTGGGAGGGGCTGGAAATTTTGGACATGTTCAAAATCGGGCCGCGCAACGGTCACGACTTTTGGATGCGTAGCGGATGCGTAGCCGGGTCGTAACTAATAGTATCAACTCTTAACTACTCGTCGTTTATCGTAGCGACTCTTGCCTATTCGTAGTGACGCAAACACCCCACGAGTTGCCACGTATTGCTACGAGTTGTCAAGTGTTGCTAAGAATTACCACAACATATCGTAGCAACTCGTGGCAAACGCACGAATCGTAGTAAATCGTAGACGAGTTGCTACCAATATATAAGAGTCGTCACGAGTAGGTCGACGAGTAGCTACGACTTCCAAGCCACTGCCAAGAGTAGCCACGAATTATGTCCACGAGTTCAATCTTTGGCGCTATATCATGCCAAGAGTAGCTGCGAATACCACGCATTGCTACGAGTAATCACGTATATAGGCACGCATTCCTATGAGTATTCACGCAGGTAGCTACGATTTTCTACGAGTTAGTTATTAGGTTGAGTTATTACACCCACCCAGGGCCACCCACCCACCCATACCTACACTCACAACCACACCCACCCACACACACATAATATACAAACACACACATCCTTCACAATCCACCCACACATGCCTTTGATTATCACCCTCTCATTCACCGCCACTACCTCCTCCTTCCCCTTCACTAACATATTTGTAGCGGAGGGAAAGAATCAATAGTAAAATTGGTGCTTCTGCCTTCTATACTATGAAAACAACCAAAAGTACAATAATTCGAATAATAATGATGATGAAAATAATAATGATCATCTTCATAAAAAAACAATGACGATAACAACAATAATGGTAATGATGATAATGATGATAGTAATGATGATAATAAGTGGAAGATTATACTGCACTACGATTGTTCTCATCTTGAGAAACTGAAGGAGCTCATGTGTTGCATGAGTATGCGATGGCAGTCTCAAATCGGTTTGATGTGTTCGGTGCTCTCGGGGACCCTGTAGAACTGTGGGATACCTTCAAACATGAAACTCTACAGGCTGCCAAGGAGTGTATTTGGGAGCGCCCGAGGTCAAGGCGTGGTTTTGTCTCGACGGAGACGCTGGAGAAAATCGAGGACAGTCTCGTTGCCAGGCTGGCTGGGAACCAGGACCAGCACAGGGCTCTGTCACGCCGGACTAGAACCCTCCAGGGGAGAGACAAGGAGAGGTATGTCAGGAGTCTCGCTGAGGATGTCGAGGGTCATTTGAACGCTAATGACCTCCGACCCGCCTACCGAGCCCTGAAGAAGCTCCGTACCAAGTCTCCTTCTCGGACGAGTGCTATTCGAACAGCAGATGGGCGGCTCGTGTCGGACATGGATGGGCAGATGGCTCGTCGGGCTGAGTACTTTGGGCAGTTGTTCACGGTGGACCCTCCAACTGAGCAGCTTCACACCACTGGGTTACAGACAGTGGATGCCGATCCTCCCATTGACGAAACCGCACCCTCTCTTGACGAAGTTAGAGAGGCTGTAGCAAAGTTGAGGGGTGGAAAGGCAGCTGGTGTTTGTAATATCAGTGTGGAGCTCCTCAGAACTGGGGGTGAGGCCATAATCCGCGGGTTGCATTCTGTCCTGACTGCCGTGTGGCAATCAGGTACCATTCCTCCTGACTGGAAAAGGGGGCTGGTCGTCCCTATCTGGAAAGGGAAAGGGGACCGTCAGGACTGCAACAATTAGAGAGATCGGGAACTCGAAATGCCAGGGGTCGCTGGCAGTTTTAACTCACTTTTTTGATAATAAGTTGGTCTACTGGAAAACTAAATATGGGCTTATTCCACTGCACGTAAAACACAAAAGTATAATTTTAAGAACGATTTTCTTCTATATGTATATTGTATAGAAGCCAGATTCTGTAAAACATGTATTTAACCAAATAACCAAGTAGGTTATAGTTGAGGAGGCGAGGTAAATGTTACTCTATGATATTATACAGTCAATAACGTATGTTTAGAAGTTATCTATACCTAGGCAGTCATATTTTCCTGTTATTATTGTGTATCAATCAGATAGAAAGCCTGGAAGTGCAATGAGTCGACGCGTGAAGTAGGAATGTTTTGATTCAATCTCCCCGCCACAATCTCCCCCCCCCCCCCACCACTCCCTGCCGCGGCATGTCGCCTCCACAATTATAACCTACATTGTCGCAGCAACAGGCCGATTTCGGCATTCTTTATTCTTCGTTTTTCCAAAGCATTGCTTATTGTATTTTGACAAGCGTTTGCCAGACGCAGCAGTTCTGTCTTAGAAAGCAGTGTGAACATCGCCCAAATTTTTCATGCCACAATATACATGTAAAAAATATATTAAACTTTGCTACTCGAGGCGAGTAATTTGCATTAAATTGTTATTATAGAACGTTCCATCGTAATGCATGTCATCCATACAATTAGTAGAACAACAGAAGAACTATATGTTTTGGTATTCAGATGCGGTGCATCAATATTTATCGCGAAATCTATTTATGAAAATATTAGTCGCGGAGCCAAAACACAAGTTTTGGTTTATAACTGCTAGGGACCACTGGCATTTCTCGAGTTTCAGATCATTGGAATTACCGCGGTATTACACTGCTCAGTGTACCAGGCAAGGTGCTTGCCCATCTATTGCTGACACGAATTCGCAGTCATCTGGTGAAGCATCAGATACCTCAGCAGTCTGGGTTTACGCCTGGTAAGTCAACAACGGACCGTATCCTAGCGCTTCGTGTTCTGGTGGAACGCCGACGTGAGTTTCGACAGGGGAGGCTTGCAGCCTATGTTGATCTCAAGAAGGCGTATGACTCAGTGCATCGTGAGTCACTCCGGGATCTTCTGCGACTTCGAGGGATTCCTGCAAGGACTATTGGTTTGATAACTGGTCTGTATTCTGTGACTGAGAGTGCTGTGAAGTGTGGGTCAGGTGTATCCAGCTTCTTTCCTGTGAATACAGGAGTGAGGCAAGGGTGCGTTCTTGCCCCATCCCTTTTCAACGCTTGTATGGACTGGGTATTGGACAAGGTTGTAGATCAAAGTGATTGTGGAGCATCTGTCGGCAACACCAAGATCACTGATCTTGCTTTTGCCGATGATGCAGTAATCTTTGCTGAGTCGCTGGAGGTCCTGGTGATGGCTCTCGAGGCGCTGCACGAGGAGGCAAAGCCTTTGGGACTTGAGGTCTCCTGGCTCAAGACCAAGGTCCAGGTGTTTGGAGACTTACTAGATGAAGCAGTACAGTCTGTTCATGCGTGTGGCGAGGACATTGAGATCTTGGAAGGTTTTACATACCTTGGTAGCGCAGTCCATAATGACGGCGGGCCACGTCAAGAAGTCTTACAGCGGATTGGTATAGCCCACGGTGTTATGGACTCGCTCAGCGGGAGTATTTGGCGTTGTCGGTACCTGTGCAGGAGGACAAAGATCCGGATCTTCAAGTCGATTGTGATCCCTGTCTCACTATATGGTTGTGAGACATGGACACTAAATAGTGACTTGAAGAGACGAATCAATGCCTTTGGTAATAAGCGTCTTCGTAGAATCATGGGGTATCGCTGGGATGATTACGTGTCAAATCAGCGATTGGACCGTGCGACTGAATCGAGGTCTATTACCTGCATAGTCCGTCAGCGCCACCTTAGGCTATATGGGCATGTGGCACGCTATCCTGAAACCGATCCTTCCCATCGGGTTGTATCTGTAAGAGACAATCCGGCGTGGAGGAGGCCAAGGGGGCGCCAACCCCAAGGCTCGGGTGTGNAGAGAGAGAAGAGAGGAAGAGAGAGAGAGAGAGAAGGAACGAGAGAGAGGAAGGAGAGAGAGAAGAGAGAGAGAGAGAGAGAGAGATTCATTAATTTTTTCACATAAAAAATATTGCTGATAAGAATACGTTTAGAATAAATACAAAAAATATATAGTAAATATGTATTGATCTATACATGTTGAGTAGTAGTAATTTTTGTTTCTTCAGTAGATGTATTTTTTCATTAAGATATAATGAGTGAGTTTCTTTTGGTTTGTATGTTTGTAAGCCTTGATATGTTTAGGTATGTATATGTATGTCTATGTAAATATCGATAAAATGGTATGTGTAAATATACTACGTATATATGTTTGTCCATTAAAGGGCTTTTATAGCTAAAACATACAAGGGGCCTGTCAAAAATGTTTTCATTTAAGAAGCCCAGCCATGTTTGTATACCATGTATATATGATCAACCTTTGTATATATTTATATGGCTAATAAACTGCTTGAATTGAATAGAGAGAGAGAGAGAGAGAGAGAGAGAGAGAGAGAGAGAGAGAGAGAGAGAGAGAGAGGGGAGAGGAGAGGGGAAGAGAGAGAGAGAGAGAGAGAGAGAGAGGGGAGAAGAGAGAGGGGAAAAGAGGAGAGAGAAAAGAGAGAGAGAGATGAAGAGAGGAGAGAGAGAAGAGAGAGAGAGAGAGAGAGAGAGAGAGAAGAGAGAGAGGAAGAGAGAGAGAGAAGAGAGGAGAAAAAGAGAGAGAGAGAGAGAGAGAGAGAGACTGTCATATATTCAAAGACAAATAAATGAAGCAGGAACCTTTTGACAGGATGTATATGTGTGATAAATATATGTGAACAGTATTTCTTTTTCTTTTTTCAATGTGTGTATATATATTCTTTTAGTATTTATATATTTATTTATCTATCTGTCTATCCATCTAGTATGTGTATGCAATGTTGTGAGAGTATTTGTGTGCCCTTTTCCCCTATCTATCTTCCATTTTATTATTTTTTTATATCTTGTTATCTATTTAAAGCTTATTTTATTATGCATTTTTTTTTTTCTTGCACGCATCAATCCATTCGTCCATTTTTATATTGGATGCTATTTTTTTTTTTTTTATTATATATCTATTTTGCCTAATATTTTTTTTTATTTTTGTATTTGCTTATATATTTGTCTGTTTTTTTTATCAGTTTATATTTGTGTTTGTCTATCTGTATGTTATTTGTTCTGTATATGAAACAGCATCCTTTGTTATTCACTGTTTTTTGTTATTATTATTTATGCGTGTGTTTTTGTTGTTAGTCTGTTTGCCGTTTTTAAACAAGCACAAAACTTTGATTATACCCCGCGTGGCAAGAAAGCAAAAGAAATTAATGACTGAGAGATTGAGTGAAGAAAATCAGGGACACTCGTAAAAGTATAACTTGCTAAATCAGTGTACAGAGCAGAGTTACACCTACTTACGAAAAATTAGTGCTTCTGAATACTTATATAATATGAATTAAGCTACTTCTTTTAACCCTCTTTTAGGGTGAAACAACCAACACTAATAAGGGTGATATGAACATTACCAACACCCTGCAGAAATATCTTACAATTTACTTTATTAGGACTGAGAACGAACAGGATTTTTATTTCATTATATTTTTTTCCCTTTGTTGTTTTGCTCTTGGCCAGTCACCAATGATGTACGTAAAAACAAAGTGATGTATAAATAAATTGGGGTTTAATAAAATAGGCTTACATACCGTTGTCCGACTCAAAATTAAGGTTGGATTTGAGTATTTAAACTAGGGTGTGATATGTGAGGTGTGAGCTAGAGTGAGAAAGAGTGAAATAGGGTCAAGGTGTAATAGGGAGAGAATGAGAATGAGATAATAGGAAGAGTAGTAGAGAAATGGGGTAAGGTGAAAAGTTTTTATAAATAAGATTAGTTGATGAACGTAAATATGTGTGTGGAGAAAGGAGTGAGTGAACATGGAGTGAATGTCGGAGTTACTTGAAGGGTGAAAGTTAAAGTTATTTCTATCTCTACTGCAGGTTTTGTGTCCATGTCTTCTCGCTCACTTTCTCAATTTGTTCACTCTCCCCAGCAATATTGTATCTCGTGTTGTCTTGTGTCAGTTCATATCTCCATATTTTTCTCTCTCTCTCTCTCTCCCTCTTTCTCTCTCTCTCTCTCTCTCTCTCTCTCTCTTCTCTCTCTTCTCTCTCCTCTCTCTCTCTCTCTCCTCTCTCTCTCTCTCTCTCTCTCTCTCTCTCTCTCTCTCTCTCTCTCTCTCTCTCTCTCTCTCTCTCTCTCTCTCTCTCTCTCTCTCTCTCTCTCTCTCTCTGCTCATACATCTCAGTTTTCACAAATTGGACTTGCAAACGTATGTGTGTATGTATGTCTGTGTTTGTCTGTGTATCTGTGTCTCTTTTTTGTGTGTGTGTATTGTGTGTGTGTGTGTGTGTGTGGGGTGTGTGTGTGTGTGGTGTGTGTGTGTGGGTGTGTTGGTGTGTGTGGTGTGTATTCATCTACTTGTATTTTTTTGTCGTAATTTACAAGGCCTGAACTACACTCGTATGGCCACGTCGCCATATCTACATTTTATCATTATCATTAAGCCCCTTTCACACATTATAGAGTAGCGCGCCGAATTGTGCGACTCGTTACTCGCGAAAAAAACGTGGGCGCATTCGTAGGTACTCGTGGATAGTCGCCATCAAGTCGTATCAAGGCGTGAGAGTCGTGGCAGGGTTGCGAGGTGTCTTGGGTATGCGTGGGAGGGGCTGGAAATTTTGGTCATGTTCAAAATCGGGCCGCGCATCGGTCACGACTTTTGGATGCGTAGCGGATGCGTAGCCGGGTCGTAACTAATAGTATCAACTCGTAACTACTCGTCGTTTATCGTAGCGACTCTTGCCTATTCGTAGTGACGCAAACACCCCACGGGTTGCCACGTATTGCTACGAGTTGTCAAGTGTTGCTACGAATTACCACAACATATCGTAGCAACTCGTGGCAAACGCACGAATCGTAGTAAATCGTAGACGAGTTGCTACCAATATATAAGAGTCGTCACGAGTAGGTCGACGAGTAGCTACGACTTCCAAGCCACTGCCAAGAGTAGCCACGAATTATGTCCACGAGTTCAATCTTTGGTGCTATATCATGCCAAGAGTAGCTGCGAATACCACGCATTGCTACGAGTAATCACGCATATAGGCACGCATTTCTATGAGTAGTCACGCAGGTAGCTACGATTTTCTACGAGTTAGTTATTAGGTTGAGTTATTACACCCACCCACCCACCCATACCTACACTCACAACCACACCCACCCACACACACATAATATACAAACACACACATCCTTCACAATCCACCCACACATGCCTTTGATTATCACCCTCTCATTCACCGCCACTAACTCCTCCTTCCCCTTCACTAACATATTTGTAGCGGAGGGAAAGAATCAATAGTAAAATTGGTGCTTCTGCCTTCTATACTATGAAAACAACAAAAAGTACAATAATTCGAATAATAATGATGATGAAAATAATAATGATCATCTTCATAAAAAAACAATGATGATAACAACAATAATGGTAATGATGATAATGATGATAGTAATGATGATAATAAGTGGAATATTATACTGCACTACGATTGTTCTCATCTTGAGAAACTGAAGGACTTGACATGTGCTCATGAGTATGCGGTGGCAGTCTCAAATCGGTTTGATGTGCTCGGTGCTCTCGGGGACCCTGTAGAACTGTGGGATACCTTCAAACATGAAACTCTACAGGCTGCCAAGGAGTGTATTGGGAGCGCCCGAGGTCAAGGCGTGGTTTTGTCTCGACGGAGACGCTGGAGAAAATCGAGGACAGTCGCGTTGCCAGGCTGGCTGGGAACCAGGACCAGCACAGGGCTCTGTCACGCCGGACTAGAACCCTCCTGGGGAGAGACAAGGAAAGGTATGTCAGGAGTCTCGCTGAGGATGTCGAGGGTCATTTGAACGCTAACTACCTCCGACCTGCCTACCGAGCCCTGACGAAGCTCCGTACCAAGTCTCCTTCTCGGGCGAGTGCTATTCGAACAGCAGATGGGCGCCTCGTGTCGGACATGGATGGGCAGATGGCTCGTCGGGCTGAGTACTTTGGGCAGTTGTTCACGGTGGACCCTCCAACTGAGCAGCTTCACACCACTGGGTTACAGGCAGTGGATGCCGATCCTCCCATTGACGAAACCGCACCCTCTCTTGACGAAGTCAGAGAGGCTGTAGCAAAGTTGAGGGGTGGAAAGGCAGCTGGTGTTTGTAATATCAGTGTGGAGCTCCTCAAAGCTGGGGGTGAGGCCATAATCCGCGGGTTGCATGCTGTCCTGACTGCCGTGTGACAATCAGGTACCATTCCTTCTGACTGGAAAAGGGGGCTGGTCGTCCCTATCTGGTAAGGGAAAGGGGACCGTCAGGACTGCAACAATTAGAGAGATCGGGAACTCGAAATGCCAGGGGTCGCTGGCAGTTTTAACTCACTTTTTTGATAATAAGTTGGTCTACTGGAAAACAAAATATGGGATTATTCCACTGCACTTAAAACACAAAAGTATAATTTTAAGAACGATTTTCTTCTATATGTATATTGTATAGAAGCCAGATTCTGTAAAACATGTATTTAACCAAATAACCAAGTAGATTATAGTTGAGGAGGCGAGGTAAATGTTACTCTATGATATTATACAGTGAATAACGTATGTTTAGAAGTTATCTATACCCAGGCAGTCATATTTTCCTGTTATTATTGTGTATCAATCATATAGAAAGCCTGGAATTGCAATGAGTCGACGCGTGAAGTAGCAATGTTTTGATTCAATCTCCCCGTCACAATCTCCCCCCCCCCCACCACTCCCACCGCGGCATGTCGCCTCCACAATTATAACCTACATTGTCGCAGCAACAGGCCGATTTCGGCATTTTTTATTCTTCGTTTTTCCAAGGCATTGCTTATTGTATTTTGACAAGCGTTTGCCAGACGCAGCAGTTCTGTCTTAGAAAACAGTGTGAACATCGCCCAAATTTTACATGCCACAATATACATGTAAAAAATATATTAAGCTTTGCTACTCGAGGCGAGTAATTTGCATTAAATTGCTATTATAGAACGTTCCATCGTAATGCATGTCATCCATACAATTAGTAGAGCAACAGAAGAACTATATTTTTTGGTATTCAGATGCGGTGCATCAATATTTATCGCGAAATTGATTTATGAAAATATTAGTCGCGGAGCCAAAACACAAGTAGACCAACCTTTGAGTTATAGCGAGCTTTGAGTTATAGTGAGTTACTGCCAGCGACCACTGGCATTTCTCGAGTTTCAGATAATTGGAATTACCGCGGTATTACACTGCTCAGCGTACCAGGCAAGGTGCTTGCCCATCTATTGCTGACACGAATTCGCAGTCATCTGGTGAAGCATCAGAGACCTCAGCAGTCTGGGTTCACGCCTGGTAAGTCAACAACGAACCGTATCCTAGCGTTTCGTGTTCTGGTGGAACGCCGACGTGAGTTTCGACAGGGGAGGCTTGCAGCCTATGTTGATCTCAAGAAGGCGTATGACTCAGTGCATCGTGAGTCACTCTGGGATCTTCTGCGACTTCGAGGGATTCCTGCAAGGACTATTGGTTTGATAACTGGTCTGTATTCTGGGACTGAGAGTGCTGTGAAGTGTGGGCCAGGTGTATCCAGCTTCTTTCCTGTGAATACAGGAGTGAGGCAAGGGTGCGTCCTTGCCCCATCACTGTTCAACGCTTGTATGGACTGGGTATTGGACAAGGTTGTAGATCAAAGTGATTGTGGAGCATCCGTCGGCAACACCAAGATCACTGATCTTGTTTTTGCCGATGATGCAGTAATCTTTGCTGAGTCGCTGGAGGTCCTGGTGATGGCTCTCGAGGCGCTGCACGAGGAGGCAAAGCCTTTGGGACTTGAGGTCTCCTGGCTCAAGACAAGTCCAGGTGTTTGGAGACTTACTAGATGAAGCAGTACAGTCTGTTCATGCGTGTGGCGAGGACATTGAGATCTTGGAAAGTTTTACATACCTTGGTAGCGCAGTCCATAATGACGGCGGGTCACGTCAAGAAGTCTTACGGCGGATTGGCATAGCCCACGGTGTTATGAACTCGCTCAGCGGGAGTATTTGGCGTTGTCGGTACCTGTACAGGAGGACAAAGATCCGGATCTTCAAGTCGCTTGTGATCCCTGTCTTACTCTATGGTTGTGAGACATGGACACTAAATAGTGACTTGAAGAGACGAATCAATGCCTTTGGTAATAAGCGTCTTCGCAGAATCATGGGGTATCGCTGGGATGATTACGTGTCAAATCAGCGGTTGCACCGTGAGACTGAATCGAGGCCTATTACCTGCATAGTCCGTCAGCGCCAACTTCGGCTATATGGGCATGTGGCACGCTACCCTGAAACCAATCCTTCCCATCGGGTTGTATCTGTAAGAGACAATCCGGCGTGGAGGAGCCAAGGGGGCGCCCACACAGGCTCGTGGCTGGGCAAGTTGATGTTTCTTGTCGAGAGCTGCTTGGTATGGGAAAGGAGCCTGCATGGGAACTCGCGCGTGGTGACCCGCGGGAGTGGCGTCGTAGGGTGGGCGAGGCGACGCGCCCCCCCGGCGTATGCCCCCAATGATTGATTGATTGATTGATTGTTCTCAGAAACCATGATTACACACACACACACACACACACACACACACACACACACACACACACACACAGACAACACACACACACACACACACACACACACACACACAACACACACACACACACCACACACACACACACACACACACACACACACAGCCGCGGGTGCTCTGTAGTGTTGTGGTTAGCACACTCGGTTCACAACCGCGACGACCTGGGTTTGATCCACGGGCGGAGCAGAGAAAAATGGGCGGTCTCCTTAAAAACACCCGAGCCCCTTGCCACTCAGTAGTGAATGGGTACCGGGGGTTAGCCGGAGGTTTATGACGTACCCGCCTACCGGGGTGAGGTGCAGATGATCCTGTATCTCACACGAGATAAAAATTTCCCTCCCAGGGTAGGGC
>JACEEZ010012340.1:115000-125000 GCA_016584305.1 Chionoecetes opilio | reverse complement strand
ATCCATCTATCCATCCATCCATCCATCCATCCATCCATCTATCTATCCATCCATCTATCTGCTGACTCATCCATCTATCCATCCATCCATCCATCCATCCATCCATCCATCCATCCATCCATCCATCTATCTATCCATCCATCTATCTGCTGACTCATCCATCCATCCATCCATCCATCCATCCATCCATCCATCCATCCATCTATCTATCCATCCATCTATCTGCTGACTCATCCATCTATCCATCCATCCATCCATCCATCCATCCATCCATCCATATATCCATCCATCTATCTGCTGACTCATCCATCTATCCATCCATCCATCCATCCATCCATCCATCCATCCATATATCCATCCATCTATCTGCTGACTCATCCATCTATCCATCCCATTCCAACCCATCCATCCATATATCCATCCACCCTATCTGCTGACTCATCCATCTATCCATCCATCCATCCATCCATCCATCCATCTATCTATCCATCCATCTATCTGCTGACTCATCCATCTATCCATCCATCCATCCATCCATCCATATATCCATCCATCTATCTGCTGACTCATCCATCTATCCATCCATCCATCCATATATCCATCCATCTATCTGCTGACTCATCCATCTATCCATCCATCCATCCATCCATCCATCCATATATCCATCCATCTATCTGCTAACTCATCCATCCATCCATTCATACATTTAACCATTTGCTCATACCTGCAACAGTTTTTAATGTTGCTATCTTCGACCTTCATGCTCCCTCCGCGTTAAAAGGGAAAAATGAGGTCTGTTTCATTTTGTCTGTCTGTTCATGGCGTTGGTTTTCCCGTATCCTGTGATCACAAAATGGCTGCATTATTTCCTCGGTGATTGCACTTGAGTTTTCAGCTGACGTGGTGATTTGATATGCACGTTTTCCGTTTATGAATTCCTCCCCTCCGTCACTTGTTTGGACTGTAACCTTGGTTTTAATTGATCATTGGATATTTACTCATTTCTCCCTCATGGTATTATCAAGGTATTTTTATGATGTTGCGCATATGAAATGAAAAAATTGCATGAACAATTACAGGCAACTGACATATCAACAGTGTGTCATTTATTTTCAAACACTGCGTCGGCACTCTTACATGTGAAATTGTGTGCGCTAAAGGTGACCTCTTCACTGACAGCAGATGGAAATACATAATATAATATAATTACTGTTAATTTCTGCATCTTTTTCTCCCTTTTTTGTTTTACTAGGAAAGGATACCAGACAAAGGACTCACGGCTATCCTAAGTCACATACTTGCATAGATAAATGAGGAAGGTTTTATAAATAAAAGGAAAATATAAAATAAACAAATATGTGTAAAAGTTAACTCACTTTTGCCAGTTTTACCAACATGGAAAAAGCTTGAAGCTCGTAGTAAATGATATTTGGGTCATGTTCGGACCTCACACACCACATCCCCTCCATCCCCTTGCTCAAGTGGGAACGTAACCGCCCACATATGTCAGTGAAAAATCCCTAGGAGCGAACGGGGATGGAACAGACAGGATTATATATATATATATATATATACAAAACCAGAGAAAACTAATCGAGGTGAAAGGGTAACAATAGGATGTGTGTTTTATAGACAAGAATCAGTTCACGGCTGGATGCTTTTATTACATAACTGGGAATCGACAACATTTTAAAAATACTGTAAAAAGAGCTGTGGGTGTGGGTGTGTGTGTGTGTGTGTGTGTGTGTGTGTGTGTGTGTGTGTGTGTGTGTGTGTGTGTGTGTGTGTGTGTGTGTGTGTGTTTTCCCTATCGGCCGTGTATGTATGTAAATATAAGCGGCACAATGAACTAAGTGTAAAAAAACGTGAAAAAAACAATTAGAGAGAGAGAGAGAGAGAGAGAGAGAGAGAGAGAGAGAGAGAGAGAGGAGAGAGAGAGAGAGAGAGAGAGAGATGGAAGCAGGACGTCATTGTAAAAGTGAGAGTGAGAGACAGGAGAGAGTCGTTGTATGGTGAGGCAGCCGTGACTGTCTGGTGGAGGAGGAAGGAGGTTGTTGGTTGCAGGCGTCTGGGGTCTTGGCTAAGTAATCAAGGAACAAATTAGTGCCAGCGCCGCCATTGCCCCTGAGATAATTTTGTTATCTTTACATAAAAAAAGTTGAGCTTCATCCAGGAAAAAAATGAAGGGACGAAGAAAAACAGACTGGCTTACTCAACGTTATGTGAAAAGGAAATAAAAGACAGAAAAGATGTAGGAAAACAGGAAGGGAAACGATACGGTATAACATAAAAATGCAATATACCCTCTGAAAGGCAGGGGTGTAGTGCTCAGGGGAAATAAACTGTATCGTATATAATATGGAACACGAGAGGAAGAGAGAACGGGGAGGTAATCCTGAGTCAGACACATCAGTTACATCAAAGGGAACCCCACAGCTCGTTCATGGAGGGTTAGAAGCAAGGTTACTATACTTGTAATATCCTTGGTTAGAAGTGACGCAACGCCCTCAGTTTGCACGCTTATAAATAATAAAATAAACGAAGGAAAATGAAAAAAGTCTTCCTGCGCATTTTTTAGTTTAATTTTGCTTTTTTTTCGAATTGAAAGAAAATTAAGGAAGGAAAGAAGATAGTCTATTTTTTTTAACGAGGTGAAAACTCCATTCTATCTTAAGGTCTCATGTTTAAAATTATGCCTATGTTTACCTGATATTATGTTTAACTATGATCAAATACAGCTGAAATTTAGAAGAACCGTAGTATTCCCTTCTCCTGGCATCAAATATCAGTCAGTAAGCAACAAAGAGTCAGGTTTTTTCACCTCGTTAAGAAAAATAGACTATAGTTCAAGACGTTAGCTCAAACTCTCAAAGCTTACCGTCTGTCCTCATGAAACTTGATTATATAGACCTTAGCGGTGCACATTATTCCGAATCCTTGAGTTAGTCTCCTTGTCGGGAAGAATATGACGATGTGATGGACGCAGCACCGACATGAAAGCACAATGTTACACAACACCACCTACATACACCACAGCCTACGTTTTTGTCTTGATCCTGGAAGCTGTACGGTGCAGTGAGTGACTCGGTGTGTAGTTGAGAGAGAGAGAGAGAGAGAGAGAGAGAGAGAGAGAGAGAGAGAGAGAGAGAGAGAGAGAGAGAGAGAGAGAGAGAGAGAGAGAGAGAGAGAGGAAGAGACTGTGTTTGTGATATAGTACCATGAAAAATTAGTTCTATGCATCAGAATGAGATGGTATTTCGTAAAATGGTAAACAGAACTGTAAGAGATTCTACGAACAGAGACAATGTGTTTTGGTGGGTATGATGCGTCCTTTGTATACAACAACCTGCATATAACAAGAACGTTTTCAGGATGAACCATGATGAGTCTAGAAAAATTTCCGGTCGTGGAGATAAATTTTGTACCCTAAAGAATAGATGCAAGGTTTTTTATCCTGTCATTGTTGTGCGTTTATGTCTTTGTGTGTGTGTGTGTGTGTGTGTGTGTGTGTGTGTGTGTGTGTGTGTGTGTGTGTGTGTGTGTGTGTGTGTGTGTGTGTGTATGTGTATGTGTATGTGTGTGTGTGTGTGTGTCCCCCTTCGTCCCCTCCCCCATCCCCCCACCGATCGATGACTACAGGGTGAGGCTGGCAGCGGGGACGATGATGGTCCTTCATGGCTCCCTATGCACGTGGTGTGTGTGTGTGTGTGTGTGTGTGTGTGTGTGTGTGTGTGTGTGTGTGTATGTGTGTGTGTTTGTTTGTGTGTATGTTTGTGTGTGTGTCTTTTCCTGGTGGCCTATGTCTATTTATCTATATGTCTTTTCGTCTTCCCGTCGGCCTCCTGTTTGTGTTTTTGTATGTCTGTCGGTGCGTTTTTGTTGTTCAGCTTAGTCTGATACTGTCTTTGCCTGTTTTATGTCTGGATATAGTTTCTCATGTTTTCTTCTATTTGTTTTTCTGTCTTGTTACCTGTCTTCATGTCTGTCTGGATGGATGGCTGAATGTCTAGTTGGCTAGCATCTAACGATTGCTTTCATAGAATGATATTGTTTTGAAATGTTTTTTGTGTCTCTACATCTACTTAATTAGAATCGTTCTCAGGATGACACTTAGGATGTATTAACACAATACGTCCATTAACTCTTTGCCGCTACTTATTTGTGTTTTGCTCTACACTTCTTCATATTATCTTACTGTCTTCTTAATAGGGACTGGCAATTAAGCGGGCATTTTGATACTTCTTTTTTGTTTTGCTCTTGGCCAGTTCTTTGTGCTGAAAAAAAAATATTGTTTCACTGTTATGTGAGAGAAACAGATTTGGCGTCAGAATGCCCGCCAAGCCCTCGGGAATGTTGAAAGCCAGAATAGCAGTGTGGGCGGCAGCAGCATCACACTCGTACCAATGAGTGTTCCCTCGCGTCCAGGACCCACACACACCTTTAATCCTACACCGCCTGCGTGCTGCGACTCAGGCGTCATTCATTCATTCATTACCTCTGTCTATCTGTTTGTCTGTTTCTCTCTCTCTCTCTCTCTCTCTCTCTCTCTCTCTCTCTCTCTCTCTCTCTCTCTCTCTCTCTCTCTCTCTCTCTCTCTCTCTCTCTCTCTCTCTCTCTCTCTCTCTCTCTCTCTCTTTCTCTGTACAAAGCTCAGTGGTTAGAATCTCAGTGTGGTTAGAAGCTCTAGCTACGATGGGTTCATTAAGATATACTCTCCTTACTCGGATTTCATTCAGTTTGGCAGAGATGTTTTATTTTTGTCTTCTTTATTTTTCCTCCTTTCTTTGCCTTTTGGTCATCCAGCATCAGTGACCTGGATCGGCAAAAGCTCCCTACCCACGAAATGTGTAAAAATAATTATCATTGATGAGGATGCCTAATTAGAGTGAAACCATTTTCGGGCTAGGGCCACAGTATCCACCAAGGATACTGTGCTCTCTTGTATTATCCTTGGTATCCACGGATATCATTGATTGGGTGGAACTCTGCTGTGACGCCAATCTTGTTTACTGCCGAAGAACGTTCTCCCAGACCTTTGTTACTATCCCTTTAGACTGGTGAGGAATGGAGATGGGAAGTGATTTATACGCTGGCCTCTACCTCCATGTTGTTTTGTGCAATCTAATGGTATACTCACTTTCAACAAACAGAGGCTAGATTATTTGTAGAGACCATAGTAATATCCACGTTGTCAAGTCAGTGTTTTACGTGCAATGATTCAAACAGTTTCCATCTTTCCTGAACAAACGGTCACCGACTCAGACATAGTGGAAAATTACCCTGGCCATGAACATTAAAGAACGATGGTCGCAGCGAGATTTCCAGGCATGAAGTCTGTCCCACTGGCGCATTGTTTTATCTAGTCATTACTCTCCTCACTTCGGCCTCCTAATTAGAATAACTTTTGTTTGCTCTCCTGAACCAATACGCGAATGTTTGCCTCCTCCCATCGTGAAACTGATTCTGTGTGTCTGTGTTTTCACGGTGATTAATTAATTTGCATTGAATCTACTTTGGTGTGCCTTTATTTCACCTCCTCTCAGTCTATCAATGCCTTCTTCTATTCTTTTTTTTCTTCTTCTTTTTCTTCTTCTATATATTTTCTTCTTCCTCATTTGTCACTTTTCTTCTTTTTTGTCTTTTTCTTCCATATTTTTTTCTTCTTTCTCATTTTTCACTTTTCTTCTTTTTCGTCTTTTTCTTCCATATTTTTTTCTTCTTCCTCGATTTTCACTTTTCTTCTTTTTCGTCTTTTTCTTCCATATTTTTTCTTCTTTCTCATTTTTCACTTTTCTTCTTTTTCGTCTTTTTCTTCCATATTTTTTTCTTCTTCGTCATTTTTCCCTTTTCTTTTTTGTCTTCTTCTTAGTTTCCTACTCCTCATTATTTTCTTCCTCTTCTTCCAACACCTCCTCGTCCTCCTCCTCGTCCTCCACCAGTAGGTATCTTTGTAATTATGCTGCCGAGACCAAAATGTTTTATGATTTTTTTCCGAGACGTTCACAAAAATAATTAATCTAATAATTAATCTCCACTGTTGGCATAAGTTAGAGCCGCTTATTATCATAAGCTATTTTTTCTCAACATCTATAATAGTACATTTTCGGAGTCAGAGAGAGAGAGAGAGAGAGAGAGAGAGAGAGGGGAGAGAGAGAGAGAGAGAGAGAGAGAGGGGAGAGAGAGAGATAAGCTATTTTTTTCTCAACATCTATAATAGTACATTTTCGGAGTCAGAGAGAGAGAGAGAGAGAGAGAGAGAGGAGAGAGAAAAGAGAGAGAGAGGAGAGGAGAGAGAGAGAAGAGAGAGAGAGAGATAAGCTATTTTTTCTCAACATCTATAATAGTACATTTTCGGAGTCAGAGAGAGAGAGAGAGAGAGAGGGGAGAGAGGAGAGAGAGAGAGAGAGAGAGAGAGAGATGGGAAGCAGGAATGGAGGGGACGAAGAGAAAGGTTATAAGGAATGGAAACGTCTGGGTAAAGAGGAAATGGCAGGGAATGAATAAGAAAGGGTGGCAGTGGTGGTGGTAGCGGTGATGATTGTGGTGGTGATAGCGGTGGTGATAGCGGTGGTGATGGTGGTGGTGATAGCGGTGGTGATGGTGGTGGTGGCTGGAAGGCTGAATCCAGATTATTTGTAGAAAGATTGGAAGAAAATGCGTTTAGAGTGAGTGATCATATACCTCTCTCCTCTCTCTCTCTCTCTCTCTCTCTCTCTCTCTCTCTCTCTCCTCTCTCTCTCTCTCTCTCTCTCTCTCTCTCTCTCTCTCTTCTCTCTCTCTCTCTCTCTCGTCTCTTCTCTTCTCTCTCTCTCTCTCTCTTCTCTCTCTCCTCTCTCTCTCTCTCTCTCTCTCTCTCTCTCTTCTCTCTCTCCACTCTCCTCTCCTCCATCTCCTCTCTCTCTATCTCGCATCATCTCTCTCTATTCTTCTTACTCTCCTCTTCGCTCTCAGCTCTCTCGCGTTCTGCTCGTCTCTCTCTCGCTCTCTATCTCTCTCTCTGAGCGTGCTCGTCTATCTCATCTTCTCTCTCTACCTCTCTCTTTCCTTATCTACTCTCTCTCTCTTCCTCTCGTGCTCTCTCTCTACTCGTTCTCTCTTGTCATCTCTCTCTCTTTCTCTTTCTCTCTTCTCTCTCTCTCGCTCTCTCTCTTTTCTCTCTCTCTCTCTCTCTCTCTCTCTCTCTCTCTCTCTTCTCTCCCCCCCTGAACCCGTGCCCCTCCAGCCTCCCGCCACCGTCCCCTAAATCACGCAATATTTGACTAGTAAATATCCTTTGTTCTTCGCGGGAGTCACAAGGGCCTGGGAGGGTTTGGCTCGGCTTCTGGTGCTCTTGAGGGATATTGAAACCTGTGAGGTGCCGTAACGGATATGAAGACTTTTTTGATACCTCTAGAGTGTTCCTTATCGTATCTATTTCCCTTGTGTTTCCTCAGTTTTCATGGAAAGTCATGGTGGTCCTGCGTTTTCTAAATGATCCTGTATTTTAAGGAGCCTCTTCATGTTACTTTGACCTATAATGTTACTGTTCTATCGTTGTATTCCAGTGATTATGGTTTTCCTGAGTTGTTCTGGGTCTTAAGAGGACTTTGAGGAATTACTGTTCCTATATGTTGAATGGAACGTTTTGCTGCATCTTTTGGGGATCATGAAGAGAATTCTATGAAGTATTTTAGTTGCAGAAATCAAGGATGTATAGTAAGAAAGAAATAAGGAAGAAACATATGAACGAAGGAAAAGACTAAACTAAATATCTTCGCCGTTATCTGAAGTTTTCATGTTTCCTTGCTGTGTTCACTCGTGTTGGTGCTGCATTCAGTGCGTCGTGGTGGACAGCATCTAGAATCATAGAGCTTGTGAGAGTTTCGAGTGCTGAAGTGCTGCGTGGTATTAGTGACCCATTATTTTTCGTCATGTTTCCTTATTGATATTGATATTGATATTCTATTAGCCTCTTTATATATTACAATACTGATATCATTTCCATCGAGTTGTAATAAAAGGCCAGATCCCTTGAGCAGAAGTTCTAATAGGGATCTAGAATAACTAAAAATGTCATCTAAGTAGTCGTAGACATCCGACCTTAGACGTGATGGGCCGTTTTGGTGACTCTTAAAAACATCTTAACGTCTGCACCGTCACCGTCACTCTGCAGTTATCGCCTCGTCTTGCAAGGTCCGGCGGGTGGTTCTCCAGGCTGCCACACATTCCCTGGAGGCCGTGGAATCGATTTTAAGTCTAATGCAAAAATGCGAGGCGGACGTGGCTGCTCGACTCTCTCTCTTAAGGACAGAAGTTTGGAGTTGCAGCGTTTCTCTTCTACGCCACTTTTTAGCAGTTTTTTGTGTGTGTTTTGTAATTATTAAGAAAGTTTGTTCCTGCTCGTTTTCCTGGCCATTTTGTAGCCCTAATCTCCTACCCACCTTTCTCCATCCTCCTACGTCTTCTTACCTCTCCCCGCTTTGCATCCGTAGCTTATTCCCCCTCCTACTTATCTCCTTTCTCCATTCCCTTGCCTCTCCTTCCCTTCCCACATTTCTCCTCCTCCAACGTCTTCTTACCTCTCCCAATTCTGCACCCATAGCTTATTCCTCCTCCTCCTTATCTCCTTTCTCCATTCCCTTGCCTCTCCTTCCCTTCCCACTCCAGCTCCCTTATCTACCCTTACGCAACTCCTCCATTCCCTTTACTCCTCCTTCCTGCCTACCTTCACCTCGTCAGTTTCCTGGTAATGGCAAGAAGGCTGGTAATTGTCAGGTAACACTGGTATGTGGGAGTGTTTATGTGTCATCAGTATTCTGGGGGAGTGGCTGATTGGCGCTGGCAGTGTAGTAAACAACACGTTAAGAATCCCTCGTATAATAGGGGTATTCAACAACCTATCACGTGGGAAATAACGGCGAAGAGATTTAGTTTAGTTTTTCCCTTCGTGCATGTATTTCTCCCCCTTTTTTAGAACATAAGAACATAAGGAAGCTACAAGAGGCCGTGAGACCTACACGTGGTAGTTCCTGTTACTTAACACTACCTACATCCACCTTTCATCCCCATCCATAAAGCTGTCTAGCCTCCTTATAAAACTTTGGCTCCTTTTTTTTGGCTTTGCATCCTTGATTTCCACAGTTCACCCGTTTTTGTGTCTACAACCTTCTTGCTCCTTTTCCTTTTCCATTTCTTTTGTTTATGTCTTCGGTTTTGATGCACATTATGCACTTCCTCCTGGTGCTTCCACTGCCCTGCCTTGTCCACTGTGGGAGTACCTATGGTGGAGAGGTGGTGGTGGTAGCGGATGGTTGCTGTCATTCTCCTGGGTGGCAATGCTCGCGGGGGAAGGTAGAGTCGTGTTGGTAGTGAAGAGGAAGAAACGAAATAACGTATGTGTGTGTGGGGAGGGGGGTATGTATTTTTTTTTGTGTGTGTTTGTTTATGCGTGTGTATGTGTCACTTTTTTTTGTTGTGTGTGTGTGTGTGTGGTGTGTGTGTGTGTGTGTTTGTTTATGCGTGTGTATGTGTCACTTTTTTTTGTTGTGTGTGTGGTGTGTGTGGTGTGTGTGTGTGTGTGGTGTGTGTGTGTGTGTGTGTGTGTGTGTGTGTGTGTGTGTGTGTGTGTGTGTGTGTGTGTGTGTGTGTGTGTGTGTGTGTGTGTGTGTGTGTGTGTGTGTAGCAGATGAGAAGGGTTGCACTTCACGTTACTTAAAGTAGATATACTGTAGTGGAAGCGTGTGATGAGTCGGGAATGCTGCTCTGCCGCCGTGTGTGGGGGGGGGGATGTAAATGATGTTACGTAGTCTATTTTCTTTTTTTCCCTCATCATCGTCGTCGTCTTCCTCGTCATCATCATCATCATCATCATCATTTTCTCTTATATTATTATTACTATTATAATGATTATTATTATTATTGTAATAAATATTATTGTTACTATTATTATTACAAGTGAGCTGACTTAATGCAATCAAAAATATAAATGAAGAAGACGATTTCATTCAAATATGGTTGATGA